>JAJOOS010006429.1:0-17144 GCA_029582725.1 Solanum chiquidenum
AGAAAATAATTATAAATATTAATGACTTAATTAATATTCTTATATAATGTAAATAATATTAAAATAATTTTAAATTACATATTTAAAGTAACAATTTTATTTTAAAATAAAATAAAAAAGTAGTAATTCGGATGGAAGTAGTAACTTGTCAATAATATATTTTTAGATGTTATATTATCCTAGAAAATAATACAAATAATAAAAACTTAATTAATGATATAGTAGAAATAATATTAAATTAATCAAAAAGTGAAATAGAGAGGTGAATAGTAGTTCTCCAAATTTGGAGAACTACTATTCACATCTCTATAAATGGAGAATAGAGAGTAATTTGAAGATGGATTGGAGAAGACATTCTCTATTTTACCTTCTAAATATAGAGAATAGAGGGTAAAATAGAGATGGGTTGGAGATGGTCTAACCCTGGCTCCGCTTCTGAATTTACAACACAATAGTTTGAGGTTTGTATCTACTTAATCATTTTCAAAGTCATATATTCGTGATAGATTTCAATTTGGTTTGTCTTCTAGTTTTTAAAAGTTAAGGTAAAATTTCATTGATTTAGAATTTTCTTTCATGACCAGTGAATCTCCAAATGAGAAGAATGTTTATTTATTGTTGTTAAAAAGGGGAATGAAAATTACCACCGGAATTCTCGAAAATTTTCAGCTGCTTAAATTTGAAAATCCAACATGCAACAACTTTGACAAACAAAAGAGAAAGATAGTATGTAATTTGTTGCAAATAGAAAGAGGGTTCAAGCATTAATTATTCTTCTTCTTAACGAGGAAGAAGATGAGAAAGAGACATTTTGGATCGGATTGAAATTATTCTGTATTTGACACATTATTGGTGTATCTATCTCATTACCGAGTTAAATGTATCTATTATCAGTATATCTAACTAAGTTTATAAGTATCTGAATATACGCATGTACTGGAGATTTATGCGTGTATATATTTGCCACATTATTAATGTATCTGACACACTATTTATGTATCTGACACATTATTGAGTTAAGATTATATGTATCTAGCTTTTTATCAGTATATTTGATTAAGTATATATGTATCTAACAAAACATACACATGTATCTGAATAACAGTTCATGAATTTGAGTTCAGAAGTCCAGAATCCAGTGAATCGCCAAAAAAAATAAAATGATTTTGATTATCTTTTTAGGAGTTGTGATATGTCATAGCCTTTAAAGTTGTTGCAAACATGATTTTCTCCTTAAATAATGACTTTCAATCATATCTCTTAATTAGACACATTTCTTAATTAATGACTTTCAATTATATCTTTTAATTAGACACACTAATTGATACGAGATGCATGTATCAGAAAGAGACAAATACATTTATTTGAGACCCAAAATATGGTAAGGAATGTAATATTGCAAATTAGTGTATATCTAAGTAATTAGATTCTAAAGTAGTGTGATTTGTGTAAGTTACCCAAAAAATAAATAGTTCCAAAATAAAAGAAGGGAAAATTGTATAAAAGAATAAACTATTAATTCAAATTAAATGCTATAACCACAGTTTGATTTAATTGTAACCCGTAGTAAACAGTTGTCATTCGTCTCTCTCCCCAGATTTATCGCTCGTCACTCTCTATTTCTCGCTCGCCAGTTTCTCCCTCGCCTCTCTCACTTTATACAAACACAAATGTATAAAATGTGTTTGTGTTTGTATAAAGCGAGAGAAAATTGTATATACAAATACAAATACATATATTTTCATCCTATACACTTATAATTATACAAATACAGATATTTCCCTACCCAGTTTTCTTTTACCTTTCTCTCTTTCTCGCTTTATACTAACATAGATTATACAAATTACAATGTATAATTTGTGTTGTATAAAGCGCGAGAGAGAAAGTTTTGATATATAAATATTTTATTTCGATTCAATTGTATGCAAAATTCAAATTTTATGCAGATATACAAACACATAAAATTAAATTGAGAGGCTGCTAGCGATTTATACAAATGAGAGGCGGTCAATTATTTATACAAATGAGAGGCTGCCAACGATTTATACAAATGAGACACTGCCAACGATTTATACAAATGAGAAGCCGCTGCCAACGATTTATATAAATAAGAGGCTGTCATGTTCTCGATAACTTATCTCACCATTTATACTACAGTAATGAGATAAATTATCACATATACACGATAAAATAAACTATTCAAAATAGCTAATTCAAAAATAATTAATCCTCAAATAAATTATTTCCAACCAAACGACTAACTCAAGAAATGTCTTCATAGACAACTGGTAGCCGCCTAATGCGACCTTTTTCAACAGTCCTTTATTGGACCTGATCCGTTACTGCCTCTATTAGCCCAAAAAGAAAGGCCTAAATAGTAAGCCCAAAGAAAGGAGAGACGTAAAACGGTAGATCAAGCTAGACGAAAAAACGATGACACAGTTCTCCGGCGAATGTTCTCTGTCCTTTTCCTCGCAATAAAATCTCTCAGATTCACATTCTCAAAGGAGGACTAGGACGAGAACGGAGAAGAGAACTCGCTAATTCTACCGCCGGAATTAGAATTCTCTTAAGCGCTTGGTTTGTAGAATTAGCTAATTGGCGATCCATCGTTCATCGACGACGGCATAAATCTCAAATCTACTACTATTTTGTTGAATTTCCGTATATATTTTCATAACCTGTAGAGCATTTCCAGTTGAAGGATCGGAAAATATGGATAGTTTTATCAGTAAAATACGAAGTTTGGATGCATATCCGAAGATTAACGAGGATTTCTACAGCAGAACACTTTCCGGAGGTGTTATTACCTTAGCTTCCTCCATCATCATGACCTTGCTTTTCATCTCCGAGCTCCGTATGTCCCTTCCTTTTTGTTTTCAGTATATATTGTATGAACCTATTTAATCATAGAATTGTGTGGTAGGATATTAATATATTTTCCTATTCCGAAATGGATGTATGAGTTTGTTGTTCCATTTTTTATATTATTCTATGTGATATTTTGATGTTGTCAGTTTCATTTTATTGTTAGTCAATATGAAATCTCCACCATTCAGGATTTGACCTCAAAACCAAACTATGCACATAGTGAAAGAATGATTATTTTGGTGCTTCCAAAATGTAATCTGTAGCAATAGGATCTGTTAGTAATGGTCTTCATTTAACCCAATATGGAGGATGACTCTTGCCTTATTATTTCATCAGATTAGCTTTTGCACAAACTTAGTTCTTATAAGATGAAAGAAAAGGAAAACGAAAGAAAAAGAGTTGGCCTCTGACATCCCTGACTAGTTATGTCATCATTCCAATTGTTCTGCTAAATTTGGCATCCTGAACTTCCAATATATGGTTTTCCTGCTACCTTTACCTTCCATGGTTTCACAACGTCTTCAGTGGTCTTAATAATGCATTTTTTTGTCAATTCCATTTGCCAATATTGGTAGTAAATTACCTAAGAACCAAATTGCTTCTCTCCAGCCTTTTGATATGAATTGTTGGAAGCTTGGCAAAAGATGTTCAAACTAACACAAGTAGCAGTCTGTAGTTCCTTTTGTATCAACAACGTTGTCTACATTCTAATTAGTTTTATTTGAGTGATGAGATTTAATCGAAACAAAGTGAGGATATGAGAACATATATCTCTTTAAGCTATGCAAATTTATTAAGTACTTAGTTCTGTTATATTTTTCAGTCAGTCAATTTTCAGAAGTCTCTGTATATCCTTATCCGTGAAATTGAATGTTCTTTATGAATGTATTTTTGTGTTTCTGTGCTTTGGGATTAGCAGACTGCGGCAATTGGTCATTTCATTAAAGTTAAATGGAAATCAAGTTTTATCCGATTGCATAAGAGACACAAATAGTTTGGCTGCTGAAGTGCATTGTGTTCGACCTCCCTATTTTTGTTTTACCTTTAGTGATATATACTGAATATATGGGTGGTATGGCACTAGATAATAGACATTTTCTATTTCTTTTGTGGGAAGGATGGGGATTCTTTTTTAGCCCAACATGATGTTATGATGTATTGTTATCATGCTCCATGTTCTTTGTCTTTATTTTTCTCCTGGCTGTGCTGTAGGATTATATCTTCATGCTGCCACCGAGACAAAGCTTGTTGTGGATACTTCAAGAGGAGAAACACTGCGCATCAATGTAATGTTACTCCCACCTTGAGGCTGTGTGATGTAATTATCTGAGTTTTTGAGGTTTTGAATGTTTGAATGCTCAAAATCGTTTATTTTTACTCCTTTTAGAACTTCTGTTTCTTCCACTATAGTATTGTATTGCATGGCCTAGAAAACTTGGCTGATTTCTGAGGATTGGATGAAGCTGATCTGGATTTCTGAGGTGGTTATTGCAAAAGACTGATTGTAACATTGATTTGATCTGAAATTGCAGTTTGATATCACCTTTCCAGCAATTCCATGTTCAATTCTCAGTGTTGATGCCATGGATATCAGTGGAGAGCAACATCTTGACATTGTATGTGCAGCAAACAGGTTATATTGTCCAGTTACTAAGTTCCTAGTTTTCCCCAACCCCACATGATTTCATTCTCTTGAATGCTAGTTCTGTGTATAGAGTGAAAATCCTTAGTTTTCCTTTCGGATTATGGTTCTCATTGAGTTGTCAAGTTAAATGAGACTTGGACCAGATAATCTCTGTGAAGTATTGTGTGCCACTCTACATGGCTGAATATCTGCTCCCTGTGCGTACCTGAGTGTGTCATCTGCTAGTGGAAATAATAATATAAAGCTACAATTAGCAACTTTGCTCATTATGCTTTCCTTACCAATTAATATATAATTTTTTATAATGTTTCCATTATCAACAAATATATCCTTTTTTATGACCTAGAAATCCGTCAAGGAGCCAACTTTTCGGGTCAACCACAACTTTCGAAACTCTGGGAGGATAGGCCTACCCCTCTACCCTTATCCACTTAAATACTGGACTTAGTTCGCTTGGCGCAGGACTTGAACTTGTAACCTAATACACAAGTCCCTCAATCTTAGCCAATTGAGCTGTCTCCAGAGCTAATCAATATTTTTATTGCCAATCATGTATGTTCTTCAGTACCACATTATTCAAAGATAGGATTTGTAGGTAGAACTGTCAAAATGGGCTTGGCCCGTTAGGCCGGCCTAACCCAACCTTTGAATTAAATGGGGTTGGGCTCAATTTTTTCAGCCCATTTAGGAACAAGGCTTTTTAGCCCAGCCTCATTTGGCCCGCTGGCCTTGTAGGCCCAACCCGCAAGCCTCAGAGGCCAGCCTGCGGGCTGTGAATTTTAAAAAAGTTTGTTATATATATTTTAAGTAGTGTTTTACTTATTAAGATTTTGTCGATAAATATTTTTAAAATATCAATATAAAATCAAGACTATATTTTTTACATATCTTTTACATTTTAGGGTCATAGGACACTAAATGTTCTTATTAGCCCAAGTCTATTACTCCATTATAACTAGGGGTGTTCGTGGTTCAGTTTGGATCGGTTATTGATTAAAACCAAAACCAAACCAATTTAGTCGGTTTTTTAAATTTATAAAACCAAACCAAACCAAACAAAAAAAATAACTGTTGGTTTGGTTATTGTCGGTTTTGGTTCGGTTTGGTTCAATTTTTCTGGTTTATTCAGTTTGAAAGTAATAATTTTTTTAGGACGTACGTATCTCGATAGACACAAACACCAAGTACATGAACAATCCATAGAAAAGTTAATGTCAGTTCAATTAAGCAATACTAGAGTTATCATTACATGAACAAAGTTATTCAATTAAAAGAAAGTGCGACTATTTTATATGAAGTACGGTATGTAAAGACTAAAATAGATTTTGATGGACTTGGACTTAGGATTGTTATAGTTGGGCTAAAGTGTTGGGCTTGAGAAAAAAATGTAAAGTTAAAGACTTAAGTTAATTAAAATTTTAAAAAATATTTTAAATTTATTTATTAATAATCTATAAATAATTATAAAATTTATATATCTAATTTATCGGTTCGGTTTGGTTATTTTTGCGGTTGTTTTCCAGTAAAACCAAACCAAACTAAATATCGGTTTTTTTAATCGGTTTGGTTAGGATTGCGGTTCGGTTTGTTTTTTTAACCATAACCATGAACAACCCTAATTATAACTATGAATCTTTGACCTCTTTTACTTTTGTTTTTATGCTAAATTTTTTATTTCTCCTTTATTGTCTTGTTTATGAAAATAGTGATCATGTAATGTTTTTTGCTCGAATGAATCTTACGAATGTTGTATCTTGGCTATTATGTATATGTTTTGTAAATATTCACTGAAGTATGTGTATTCATGAATAAATTTATGTATGTATTGATGTCGTGTTCGTCGGACATCAACGTTCGTATTCTTTTTAAGAGGAAAATGTTGTCCGTTTTTTTGTTGAAGGGCCAACCCGTCCCAACCCGTGGCCCGCTTAGGGTTGGGTTAGGCTGCTATTTTATAGGTCCTTTAATTAAAAGGGCCAGCCCGTCCCAATCCATTTAACTCTCTAGCCCGTTAGGGTTGGGTTGGGCCAACCCATTTTGACAGCTCTACTTGTAGGCAATGAAGAACACACCTTAGTGTGTAGCCTAAATGAGGTGAAGCACGACCTTCTCTGAGCTTCATGGCTTAAGCATGCCTAAAATGAGCATTTGACAACACTGAGTGAGGGCTGTGTAATAGGATCCAAATAGGGTCTCGTAAATTTTCTCCTATTCCTCAACCACTCAGCCAAAAAAAGAAAAGAAAAGAAAAGGAAAAAGTGTTCTTTTATCCACGTGTTTTTTCTTGCTCTTTCATCCTACCTTGTTTGACATAACAATAACATGAAAGAATTATAATCTTCTAAATTGTATATGCTTGTCTAAGCCGATGGAGTTTCTTTGAAATGATCTTTAACTGCTTTCTAGTAAGTATCTGCCACTACTGAGCTGCTCTAAGATTCGAGGGTAAATGTGAGTTTTTCTTTGTTTATATTTTGTTTGTTTTTCAGTATTTGATGCTTCGCTTATGTGTTGGGAGGCTCCAAGTCTTACTATGTGTGTAATCTTCTCTTTCCTTGGAACTGACTAAGTTCTTTCCTAACGCTAATTTCTCAATTAGTAAGAAACAAAAGCTTAATTGTGTAAGACCAACAGTACATTGTAAACTAGGCTGCAAGAGGGCCTGTATGCAATGAAGCTAAGCGCATCACTCTCAGCTAGGTATGGGACATGCTGTTATTGTTGTAGAAGCTAAGGCCATTTTGAAAATAATAACCAAAGTTGTGAAAGTACAGATAATTGCAAGATACTTGCACTATTTATTGGAATTCTAATGCTGATGAGTATGTTCTTTGGGTTTTTGTATGATGTGGTTATATTTATACTTGCAGAGACATGACATCATCAAGAAAAGAATTGATGTTCTCGGAAATGTTATTGAGACGAGGAAGGAGGGCATTGGTTCTCCTACGGTGAGATACAAGTTACTCTTTATTTTATCAAAAGTAGCTGATGTAAAAAATTATTAAGCTTTATTTCAAATTTTATAGCTGTCAAATATCTGGATTTAAAGAAATAGTTTTGGCCGGTATTTGCATTCTGGATTTTCATGGATCAAATAAAAATTATGACTTTTGATTTAAGAAGCATGCTCTATTTATTCCTTTCAAGCACTGAGTCTATGACTTTTTTCCAACAACAGATTGATAGGCCTCTACAAAGGCATGGAGGAAGACTTGAGCACAACGAAACATATTGTGGTTCCTGCTTTGGTGCTGAAGGGGTATGTTCCTACTTCTTGATGCTAGAAATCTCTCTCAGTTTATGATTTAAGCTGTAGTATTCTCTTTGTTAATTTAATCTCATAGTTTTGTTTACTTTCATGCATCCATTCTTTTTGTTTGTCCTTGATTATACCACAAATACAGATAATTATCTCATTAAACTGTTTCTTATACGTACCAACTCTGAATTCCTGTCAACTTTGCAGTCAGATGATCATTGTTGTAACACCTGTGAAGATGTTCGTGAAGCCTATCGAAAGAAAGGTTGGGCATTGACAAACCCAGATGAAATTGACCAGGTACGTTGAAAATTGATCATTGAAGGAGTTACATATTTTGTGTGTTTTCTTCTTCTCCAAATTATTCCCTGAAACTGAGTCATTTTTCCTCCATGAAAGTTCAACTACCATGGCTTCTTTCTCATGTGAAAATAATTGATCTAAGAAATTAACAGTTCTGAGTTTCCATTTTGCATCTCGTATCGAAGTTATGAAACATAACATGGATGTGATAGAAGAACTGTGAGCACTATGGTTTCACAATCTCAAAGAAACAAATGTGACATGATAATTTTTATACGTGTATGTTGAATGGAATGAATGTGATTGATCTAACTTTTTTTCTTAACTATAGGCAAAGGTCAATTGTGACCATTCGACACTGTACATTTTATACATTAGCTGTTAGGATAGCATTTATTTGACGTTTGAAACAAGATTATATTCAATTAATTTTGTTTAGTAGAATTATATTACGGGTAATCACAGAAACCTTGTGTGATTTTTATTCTAATTACCAAGATATCTCATGTAATTTTCATATTAGCATATCTTCTGCAATTAGTTTTATGTAAGACAACTAGCTCGGAAAGGGCATCTCCAACCTTGCCCTCTATTTCACTTCTCTATTTTTTCAGGCAACCAACTCCAACCCAATTCTCTATTTCACTCTCTAAAAAAGAATCTTCTTCTCTTTCCTCAATATTGTATTATTATTTATATTTTAAATCCTTTCTTTCTTTTTTCCAAATAATCACCCTACATGATTTTCATGTAATATAAAATTTTATTATTTTTCAGATTCTTTATATAATATAAATTTATATTTTATTCTAAATTTCTAAAGAACAACTATGAATAATTGAAAAAAGAACAACCGCAAACACATCCACAACTTCTCTGGATCATACATTAATTTTGTTCCGAATATTGTTAAATTTGGAAACAACCTACCGGATTATTAAATGATTATTGTGATTTTTAAAATTATTATGATTTGTATTGTATTGTTATCTTGTATTTAAATTATTATGTAATGTATTGTATTTTAAACTCTAGAATATGGGTGAGTTTATTTCTTCCATTTCAAGAATTATTCTTTGTCAATAAACTTCATAGTTAATTCACATAATGCACAGAACTTAAATCACGAAGGAAAAGAGTTTAAAATAAGAATTTGAAATTTAGCTTTATTGTTTTTCCTTCTGTTTTTTTTATTTGGTAGAGATGCAAAGGAATAAAGTAAAACCATTTCAATAAATGTGAATGGGAAAATGTCAAACTATGGAAGATTTAGATGCCGATTGCGAAAAGAGCAAGGAATAAGATGGTAGGGCAAAACCATCACTTCTGAGAATAAAGTGGTATGGTTTTCCCTTAAACCCTCAACTAGGTGAGAGGTAATCATTACTTTTAGGGATTTTCTTTAATCTGTTCGAATCTTAGAATAGATTTATGTAATAAGTAGTACATTTGTTAATCAAAAGTTATCCATGTGACCGGGAGGTCACAAATTCGAGCTGTGGAAACAGTCTCTTGCGTAGATGCAAGATAAGGCTGTGTACAATAGATCCTTGTGGTCCGGCCTTTCCCCGAACCCCGCTCATAGCAGGAGCTTAGTGCACCGGACTGCCCTTTTAAAAAAGTTATTAACTTATAGAATGGTAAGAAATTGAGTGTAAGCTGAATCTTTTAAATAAGTGTTTATTTTGAGAGATCAATTCTTTAGACCATTTTGTGACAAATAGTTGGATGGAAGTTCCTTTTCTGTTTATAAGAAATAACAATGGAGCAGAAATGTATCAAATGGGTTTTTGCTCTTGATGAATAGCCCTGCAACTTCTGCAGGATTTGGTTTGTGGGAAATATTAGCCAAACTAGAAATGGCGTCACAAGATTTAAAAACAAAGAAACCCGTCTTGGATGTATGAACAGAAATTTAGTGATACCAACAAGACCTATATTAAATGTCTCTTTTGTAACAAGATACAAAATGGTAATCCAAACTGTACAGCTTGTCCAAGTTGCCCAGCTCATGCGAAGGAAGAACTGTAAAAGTTTATCGGATAGAAATTGAGTTAAAGACTCAAATGTGATAAGATGTTGATTTATTTATGTTTTAGTTTTGATTTGCTTGTCCTATGGAGGATTTTGTGTTATCTACTTATTACTCCATTTAAATTGAATATTTCCTTGTATATTTTTTTTTTGGTCTTTTAAAAAAAATAAAATTGCGTTTCGCTTCATGCTTTAAGAGAAGCAGGGCCTTGTTCGCTTTTTTCTGCTTCACGCTTCCCTGAACACTAGCATAGCGTGATGACAAACTTCAAAATATGCTGCTTTTGCTTCATATATTTTAACATATTTTGCAGACATATTATTCAATTAATATGAAAAGATCGCATGGATATTGAGCTTTAATTATTTCATGATGTGCTGATCGAACTCATGGCTGATTTTTCTTCTTTCTCTTTCGAAATTCATATGAGTTAGTGTAAGAGAGAGGGTTTCCTAGAAAAGATCAAAGAGGAAGAAGGTGAAGGATGCAATATGTATGGGTTCTTGGAGGTCAATAAAGTGGCTGGAAATTTCCACTTTGCACCTGGGAAGAGTTTTCAGCAGTCAAATGTTCATGTCCATGATTTGCTCACATTTCAGAAGGATAGTTATAATGTAAGATGTTTTCGCAACTTGGTTCATCTGTTCATGTTTGTTTTTTGGTGCCTAAATGTATCTTTACTAAAAACTACTTTCAACAGATTAGTCACAAGATCAATAGATTAACTTATGGAGAATACTTCCCAGGTGTTGTGAATCCTCTTGATGGGTACATCACTTTTGCTAGTCTTTACATTGTTCGCTGGTGTCTTTATATGATGGATGTACGATGACACGTGTATTTTGACTGTTCCTTTTTTTTTTTTTCAATCCAAATTGCAGTGTGACATGGACACAAGAAACACCCCACGGCATGTATCAGTATTTTATCAAGGTTGGCATTTTTTCCTGTGACTGCCCTCTTACTTTTCCTTTCTTCTCTGCTATTTACATGAAGTTCTGTGAGTTTGTAATTTTCACTTGATTTAGTGTTTCCTGGCTTACTTGTCATAGAGTGGTCAAGGATTAATGCCTAGAGCTTTCTTTTCCCCGTCCCGTCTCCCCATTCCCCTTGTCACTTGTACTTGTATTTTTTTTCTTTAAAGAGAGATGGAGAGAGAGAGAGGTAGTAGCTCTTTGAGTTACTGAGATTTAGTCCTTTAGTAAGTAGTTGGTTTTCCAAGCTTAAGGACCAATTCAACCATTATGAAACTCCTATGATCAGTATGAGCTCATTTACCCAAGGCTATCCATTTGCCCAGTTTTGGTGGCAAAAACTTGAGACCTGTTCTTGTGGGCTATAGCAAGTTCCCAGTGGACTAGTTGATGTATCCACAAGCTGGTGCATGCCCCACTATATCCCCCAAAACTGATAATTGTGTAATCTATCAAAAGAAGAAGGAAAGATAATCATTTCTAAAGATGCAGACCACTTCCTTTTCGCGAGTCAATGTTTTCTCGTTCCGAGTAATTCAAAAACAATTTACCTTTCTAGGAAAGGAAGGTTCCATCACACTATCAAAAAGAGTTAGAATAGACCCTGTTTCTTTTTCTTTTTTTTTATGACAAGGGAAAACTGCAGCCGCTACCCGTTGGGTGCGCACAGGGTAAAACCCTTGCTCTTATGCAATAGCTCCCAAACCACATAGGAGAGGTAACCCGCACTAGGCAAGTCCGATGCGACGAGCTCGACCCAGAAGGCAGACCTTTGATTTCGCTGGCAAGGGGTTTCGAACTTGAGACCTCCAACATGGAAGTCCCAAAGCCCAAACAACTGGGCCATTCCGAAGGGTGAATAGACCCTATTTCATACTGAGACTACTTTTCCTCTTCTCCTTGAGCCGAGAGTCTATCTGAAACAACCTCTCTGCCTCCCAAGGTAGGTAGGGGTAAGGTTTGCGTACACACCACCATCCCTAGATCCCACTTGTGGGATTGCACTGGTATGTTGTTGTACTACTTTCCCCATCTCATTTCCTCAAAAACTAAATATACCTTACGAATCCCAAATGTTCCACCAATTGTCATTGAACACTAAACATTGCAACTCTTGGAATGAAAGTTTGATGATACTGCTTTCGCTTTGTTTTCGTGCAAAAGTTAATTAATGGGTTTGTAGTTTAATGCATGATTTAAATATTAAACAGTACCTGAAATGGCGTAAAGGTCATGAAAAAGCACAAATCGTATTATATGATTAACAAAACTCAAATTAAAGGAGCGTACGTTGATCTGATTGCTTGTTCATGTTGTCTGCTAAGTTATGTAGACTCTCACTACTACCTCAACTCTTTTGATTTGTTGGGTAGTACAACTTTTACTCTCTTGTGCATTCGAAGTAGAGCATATATCATATTAAGGTGTGGGATTCTCCAAAAGTAGTGTATTTTTAAAGTACCCAACATTGGTACGACAATATTTTTGAAGAGTCCGAGCAACATGGATTATTATTGTCATTGTGGAAAGAATAAGGTCAAAAGTTATATCTATGATCTGTAACATCTTTTTCTGTTTGTGATACAAAAACATAAAAAATACCTGGTTCTACCATTTTGTAATTGTTGATGTCCATATGGTATTTGCTGTTGGATGTTTCAGTATATATACACTCTTGTTGTTGTTATTGTTTTGTTATAGTGGAAATAATAATGTCAAAGATGATAACTATAATCTGTAACCAGCTTTCTTTATTTGGAAAAAAATTGCATAAACCTTCATCTGGCATTCTTTAATTTTGGCATTTGCTATTGCCATGTTGACATGGCACATTATTTGTTCTTGGAATGCTAATTCTTGTCTCTGTCATATGATAACCATTGTAACATTAGGTCAACCTAATTTCGTGAGTTATCGATGGAAAGTTACTGTTATTGTCGATAGTAATATCTAGTTATGCTACAGGTGGTACCTACAGTGTATACAGATGTCAGTGGGCATACCATCCAGTCAAATCAGGTTTTCTAATTCTTCAAGCTATCTACCTGCATTTGCTGTGCTAATAGACCACAAAATCTGATACAACAGCTTATCGTTTGCAGTTCTCGGTAACCGAACATTTTAAAGGCGCAGATTTTGGTCGTTTTCAGTCTATTCCTGGTGTTTTCTTCTTCTATGACCTTTCACCAATCAAGGTTTGGCATTGTTCCATTGCTCAAATTTCTAAGTCGTTAATTTGCCTCTGAAACCTATTTATTTTCTTCATCATAACCTCTGTAAATTGTTATATTAAGGCTTTATCTCTTTAAAAGAATGGGGTTGGTGGAGGCCTGGGGTAGTAGGGGGGAAGGGCCATTGAGCCTTTACACTATAGGAAGGAAGGAAGTATTATTGCCACTAAGTTATTGCTCAATTCTTTAATATGGATTTTTTTTCTTTCCTGTTTTCACCCGTTTCTTGTTGTCCTTAATTACATATCTTATCTGGCCCTGTTTCAGGTAACATTCACTGAGCAACACGTGTCATTCTTACACTTCTTGACGAATGTCTGTGCTATAGTTGGAGGTAATTATAGTCTTCATCCTTCCCTATTCATCTCTTAGCTAATATTGATTACATCTTGTAAAAAGTATTTCTTCTATTCTATTACACGTGACAATGTTTAAGTAGACACAGAGTGTAATATGCTAATTTGACTTATATATCATCTTAGTGATGGTGAAAGAATATTGAAGTGACAGTTTTAATGTTAATTTCACACTATTAAAATTTGAATAAATTAATGAATTTGAAATCTTGGAAGTCATATAGCAACGGAGTGGCATTAAACATTTTTCTTATAATGGTGGTGCCCGGGTCAATTTGCACGCACCTTGACTATTGCACTGGTAGCTGCTACCTCCCACCTGCACAGGTGCTGGGTAACTCTACCACCATGACTTGGGCAGACGGTGTTAAACATTTTCAAATGTCTCAAAATGGAAAGAATGTCATATAATTGGATTGAAGGGAGTACTGACTTCAAGAATTTGTTGAATATAGGACAACAATTCTTATTAGAAGACGATATATGTCCAATGTTTCTCTATGTTACACTGTATCACTCGGTGCACCGTGCACCTATATATTCTAATTTCTTTCTGTTATTGGAAAATGAACCTTTGAGAGGGGTTGTACAATTATTCCCAGAGATGTAGAACTCATCATTTTCAACTGAAAAATTACGAAAATTCAACAAATATTAAATTCTGAACTCATGATTTTAGAAGTCTATGAGTTCAATGATTAGAACCTTGAAAGTTGAACCCATCAAAGTTAAATCTAGAGACTGCCTCTGGTTGTTCTTACTCTTTCGTTGGTTCCACTGAAGTTAACCTTTGAATTTTGATAATGTTATATATCTGCAATTTGATATGTTTGATCAGCTCACGGATGAAACACCACTTTGTAGCTCTACAACACTGATGCAACCTATAACCATCTAGGACTTACTCCCACAGTGAATCACATCATGTAGTTTGGTCATAATTGTAGTCACCTTGTCATATTTTGCCTATTTACAATGCTCTTTTTTTGTTGTTTGAAAATACTTGGTTATATACTCAGAAGAATCTCGTTTCATTTCAAGAAATAAAAGGTGTTAGCCCCTTGTGTTTAGACCAAAGTAGCACTTGCATCACATCAATGATATTTGATTGTGCACTCTGTATGTTTTAAATTTCTGGAAATTATCCAGGTGTTTTCACTGTGTCTGGGATACTTGATTCATTCATATACCATGGTCAAAAGGCGATCAAGAAAAAGATGGAACTTGGTAAATTTAGCTGATTGGTGGGTGCTCGTACTCTGTGTTGCTTACCATGACGGAATCAGTCTAGACACGGGAGACAAAAAGATTGGACCAGCTGTGACAAGGTTCAACTAACTTTTGCATTACAGTAGCTTTTCTTCAGAGAATATAATCGGATCTTAGTAGCTTTTTTGTATCCTGTTATTGTAGACTTGAACATCAGTTTTTCTGCAAGTGATATTACAGGAGATCAAATGCAAAGAAGGGGGATTGTTTAAGGGCCAGAATTTGTTCACTTTTCTGATAAATTAAAAATTGTACATGAGGAACGACCTTCATTAGACCAGTGGAAACTTTTTTTCTCCCCTTCTTGTGAGTCTTTGATCAAAGGGCTAGGTGGTTTGATACGTCCAACACATTAAAAGGATGTCACGATTAGGTGGGGCAAATGAGCGAGTTGGATCAAATATGGGTCCGTTGATAATGGGTTAAACAAAAAACGTAGTATAAAATATCTGACTTGCCCATTGGATTAACCAATCAAAATAAATGGGTATTTTTCATGCTTGGGATGCTTCATCGAATAGGATTCTTTACTGTGTCCACATTTTATGGGAATATTTTGTCCTCTTTTTTTTCTTATTCGAATTTGTAACCCCATTGGTTCTAAATATTCACATAGAGATCATTAGCTCAACTTTAGCTTTGCATAAAGATCAAACCAAAATTCACATTAAGAACAAAAAGATTCTATAAAATGCTAAATCCAGAGAATGCATATCCTTTTCCCTTTTGTTTTCTAATTGAAGATTAGCTAACCCCACTTGGCATTTCCTTTTCTTCAACTTGAATAAAAAACAATTTATTTATTTATAGAGTACAATCCACTTTTTACTTTCTTCTGTTCACACGTGATTCTATCTTGTGATTGGATGAAACCGTACAAATGTAAGGAGAAAAAAATTCCTATCATTTTATTTTATGTGCGATCATTTAATTTGACATTAAAAAACTTTTGAAACTTTCAAGTTAAATTTTAAAAAATTATAATAACTTTATTATATGTCCACAAAATTTTCAAAATTTTTATCTCGAAAAGAAGTAGAAACTATCCATGGCCATAAATTTTTAATCTATCGTATCATTTTATTTGAGAATATTATGATTCTCCTACCAATGAGCTACATAAAATTGACTAGCGTGCATGCTGATAGTTTGAAATGTTTTTTTTATATATAAAAAATTAAAAAAGAACTACCGGTGGCATTTGAAAATGTCACATCAACTTTGAAATAATATTAGAGAGCGATAGTAATAGTTCATATTAGTTTGAATAATTGAAACGAGATATAATAGTAAATGAAGGAAGATTAAATTCCATAATGACTGCTACTGTATATGATTATGAGCACACACTAAGATTTTTCACTATATTTTCAACCTTAGAACATATATTAATTCGCATTTCCTTTTCGATCATTTCAATTATAATTTATAAGTGAACAAAATAAAACAAAATCTTGAATCACATGTATTTATCACCCTTACTGTGCTGATAAAATAGATAAAAAGAAGTGATGCGATAAAAATATTCATTATACCTGATATTTACATAAAATCAAATAGTTAATTTTAAGATCGTCACAAACTAAAGTAGTATGATTTTTTCCCCCTATGTTATGATTCTGCACTCCACTTGTCTTCCTTTTCTATAATATTGTTCTGTGGGATTATTTTTTCTTGGCATGGTGTAAACATAGAATCATTTTGAGTAGATTATGAGAATATAAATTAAATGGTGGCTAAAGAGTTGAAATTCATTATCTTCAAAAGATTTGATATGCAGAATCTATATGATTGATTATATTGTGGGAATTCCATTTTCAAAAGTAGCAAGTCGGCTAGGAAATTGCACTGCCTTTTCTTTAATTCTCCATTTCCATCATTATATCCTTGCTCTTTTTTTTCTAAAAATTGGTATTCCGTACGATCTGATTGTAGATAGAAACTTCAAATTGTGCGGGGCTAGGGGTCGATGTAGCTAAGTGGATTAAGACAGTGAATTATGAATCCATGCGCGGGTTTAATCCCTCTATTATTTCAGCTTATATAAAAAAAAGATAATGTAAAAAGTCCAATTTTAATTTTATTTAACAAATTAATTTTATTTTTTGTTTTATTCTTAAAGATAAAATTCATTTTTACCACACGTATCATCTTTAAGATTATAAATTTTAAAATGATGCATTTATTATTTTTAAGTT
>JAJOOS010006430.1:0-35836 GCA_029582725.1 Solanum chiquidenum
TTGTAGGCCACATTAGACATTCGATAATGCTCAAACATGCCATCAATTAGTTGTTGTTTTGACATCGAAATAATTTTTATACCTTATTTAATTGTATAAACTGACATTATTGCTCCGGTTGATGCGAATGTGTCACGTGAGCCTACACCCTGGATGTGGCTGGTGCTCGAGAATCATCATTGGTCCCCAAGCGAACCCTTGACTTGGCTCAATACTCAGCAAAAGACTTACTCATCAAAATAAGAACTCAAAATAGTCATCAATTCAATTGTCTTAAAAATAATAATCTCAGATATATGTTAGGAAACATTCAACTAGCCAAAGAAGGCAACTCAAGTCTTAAACATTAACAATGGAAATGGAAAAAACTCCTCAAAACACTACTGTCTACGAAGCCTCTAATAACTATGATGAAAGTCAGACAAGATCCACGACATCCTAACAAGACTGAAAGCAATTGTATAACCCTCCGGAAGCAAGGAGGCTCACATAAGCAAATTTGGAACTGCAAGTGGTATCAATGGTGCACCTGTTGATGACCCTGAATACGTGTATCTGTATCATAAAAAGATGCAGGCCAAATGGCGTCAGTACATTGTATGTACGAGCATGCATGAGGAACTCTAAAATATTGACATAAGCTTGAATTCATAAAAAGGAAGAACATACTCACCTCATCTCAACTCAACTCAAGGATACTCAACTCAATATAAAAACAACAATGAAGATGCATTATAAGGAAAGCTTTTAAAATAATAGATAATACCTCAATGTATATAAAATACAATAATAAACTTACTGTTATTTGGGAGATTCTCTAATCGACAACAATCACTATGAGCTATGTGATGATACAACGTCTAGCCCACACTGTCAGAACTGTCTTATACCTTACCGGAGTATAAGACATCCTCAACTAAGTGGACCCACTAAGCTATGCTTAAAAGCAATAAAGAATCATCTAAAAAGAATGTCACTTTACCCATGTTGGCATACATGGTTTATGAGGATTTTGAGTTGTCTAAACTCATCCCCATATTTGTTTTCTCAATACTATTCCCAATAATATATAACTCATGATCATATGTTTAAAACATTCCTCATCCTCAAACTTGAGATAATTACTCAAAAGATTCTCTTAAATGAGATAATGCTAAAAAACTTCTCATGAACTCATTTGGAAATCAAGGTTTCCTCACGTTTTAAATGTAAAAAATTTACATTTGGGAATACTTAGTTCCCCTATATTTATTTTGAAAACATGAACTCAACTCTCCTCATCCTCATACTCAAGTACTCAAGTTTTAAAAGATTGTAAAAGACTTCTCAAAAGGACACAACGGACCCCTCACACTTTACTCTTAACTCTATCTTGAATTTGAAATGTGAATTCAAGAATTATGATTAGGATAAATTGGATTTCTCAATGATTAGAGGTAGTTTGGATAGTTATATTAGGAAGAGGGCGAAGATCCGTTTTAAAAGAACTTAGACGGAACGAAAGATGGAAGAAGAATGGGGGCATACGACCCTGGCGTGTTCCTGGCGGGCACCCTGGAACTTTAGAACCTCATTTCTGGCGCACTGCAAGTGCAGCATGCCGGCCCCTCTGGCGCCTCAGTGGTGCATCGCCCCAGGCCCTGCCCAGAAAACCTAACGAATTTTTCCTCTTCTATTCTTACTCTTAATTCACCTAGATACAATTTATTTGTTCCAAAATTCGTTAGATTCATAAACCTAACATAAGTAAACAAAAATATACTCAAATTTCCTCAGAAAAACCCTCGACTCAAAACCCTCGCCTTAAGAACTCATCAAACTCCATTAATAACGAATGAAGAACAAAACCTCAAGAAAACTCATCTAGAACTCAATACACGTAATCACATGGACAAATTCAATAAGGAAACTCATGATTGGCGTGAGGGTGAACTAACCCATCACTATGAAAATTTACATACCTCGAATGAATCAAATTCTTGGAAAAAATCCTCAAAGCTTGCAAGAGTTTTGAACGTTCTTCTTTTCTCCTCTTGAACTCCTCTCAGAAACACTAAGCGTGTTAGGAATGACTAAAATTGATTCCAATCAGTTTAGACCCCTAAAATATTAACAAAACGAGCTAGGCTAGTGTAGGAAAAATACCAAAATACCCATGCTGCACTCAAATAGGCATATCTCCTTCATCCGAACTTGTAATTTAGCAAACTCGGCGGCGTTGTAAAGAGGACTCAATGATATTTTATTTGATAACTGATATGTCACCTAACTTGTCACGCCCCGAGGCTACCCCCTTGACGTAACACAGTACCTAGGATCATGATTGACCCTAAGCTAACCTTGTCTCTCGCATATCATAAGCATACTGTAAAATATCTAGGAGAAACATGAACTAATGCGGAAGCTAAATCAATAGATAACTGAAAGTGGGGAATACCCAAATAGTCTACATGATAAACCATACTAAGATTTTTGTGATACTGAACAATCACTCAAAAACTAAAGTTGAATCTACTACTATGTTTGAAAAAATCCTCTAACTGAATAGAGTTGCTGGGACATGCCCCCCAGCTAACTCTAACAAACTGAAAACTGAAAATAACGACTGAAATGAAAGAATGTCTATTGTCCTCAGAAAATGAGGACTCACCACTGAAGGTGCTGAAAGCGGACCGATAGTCGATCTAAGATTGATCTGGATATTGAGTACCTAAACCTACATCATGAAAGGATGTAGCGCAAAATATGCGTGAGTACTTGGAATGTACTGAGCATGCAGAATACATATAATAGCTGAAGAAAGCATGACTGCGCAATGATATAATCTGAACAAAACATGAATACCCGAATATAAGTGAAAAGCTGAGCTAAATGCAATGACCAAGTACTAATCATGAACATAACATGTTGGGACTGAACACTGAAGTATAAACTGAACACCTGGTCAAATGCACTAGAGTCTGACAGTGGGAGCTAATATTAACCGACATAAAACCACGTGAGGTAAACATGGAGTTCGATGTATACGCCCCATCGAGAGGACCCAACATATCTTGCTAGGGGTATAAAGGCATAATTGGCGTGATCACTAAATCTGATGCCCACAAATGGAACTTATACTCCTACGGAGGCACGTAGTTCTGGACTATAAGGATACACTGAACCCTAGTCCAACTCAGTGCTAATTCTACTCCCAACTAAATATGTATATGACACAACATAACTGAAATACTGGATAGCTCAAAAACTGACATGCAAATATGAGAATGCACATTTTTGTACTGATAATGTAACATTCAAATTTGGAGCATGATTATCTGTTTTATTGACCTAGGAAGTATAATTCATGAACTAACAGAAATTATACAACTAGAGTTCTGAGTTTCATGCAAGGAACTAAGCAAATTTTCCAAGAAATAAGCTAATTTGATTAGGAATACTACAACAACTAAATCACAACAATTTTCTAATGTCTTAGAAACCCTAGGTCTAAACAAGGTATAGAGAATCAAGAATCTGACTGAATTCTAGGGACCTAGTGGATGAAAGGAACCCACTAGTGAAATCCCACATACTTGGTGACGAATTCTATGGAAAAATCCTTTTTGAAGAACACTACTGTTTGTTCTTGGGAGGTTTGGTCGACTTTTCCTCTTCTTTTTGCTCCAAGTTTGGATGATTTTTGGAAAATGAGGGTCCTGGGTAAGTCTGACTAAATTACTAGGCTTAGACTGAGTAAACCAACATAGTTTAGGCATTAAACGACGTATTTTAAGGGACCCAACACATAGGAAAAATACCTAAATGACCCTAACTTAAAAGCTGACGAAGGCCATCCACAGAGGGACCTACAGATCGTCGTTTGGACTACCAACCGTCGACTGCGGTCATGGTTTGTGGTCTTCCTGATAGGGGTTCATTAAAATGAGCATAACTTTTTACTCAGAGTTGGGATTTTAGCAAACTCAGTGGCGTTGGAAAGAGGATTCAGTTATATTTAATTTGATAGGTAATGGGCGACCTAATTCATTTTGTGCTAAAAGATACGACCGTTTGAAGTTGACCCAACAACCAATTCCCTCCAATTGGTTGCTGACCCTTACCTACGGTCCGTAGGTCCAACCACGGACCGTACTGGTCGACCGTGGGTGGGATCAGAGACCATCAACATTTTGGCTTTAACGATGGAACCCCACCTACGGTCCGTGGGTGGTTCCGTCGGTACTAGCACCAATTTTTCTGAAAACTGGGATTTTCTTCATTTTGAGGTCCATGGTGTTACATTATCTTCCTTTTGGGATCATTCATCCTCGAATGAAGTCTAAACAATCTGAGTATGGAGGGAAGGAGTGGCAATCCCTACCACTAATTACTAGAAACTGATATCTAACTGAACTGAGTTCCAAGAACATGCAAATATGCTGAAATGCAAGAATAACTGAAGGAACAATATACTAAGACTGATTTTATGCAAGAGTAAATTGAGAGACGGGAGATGAACTATTACCTGAAGCTGGAACGGAATCAAAAGAAAAGAGATGAGGATACTTGGCCTTAATGGCTGCTTTTGCTTCCCAAGTAGCTCCCTTTACGGACTGACTCCTCCACAAAACCTTCACTGAAGCGACTTCCTTATTTATCAACCTATGAACCTGACGGTCAAGAATTTCAACTGGTACCTCTTCATAAGTAAGACTATCCTTCACAACCACACTGTCTAATGGCATTATCAATGCCGGATCACCCACACACTTCTTCAACAAGGAAATGTGAAAGACTGGATGAACCGCTGCTAGTTCTGCTGGCAACTCTAACTCATAAGCCACATTACCAACCATTTTCAGGATTTGTAAGGACATACATATCTTGGACTGAGCTTCCCTTTCTTTCCAAATCTCATCACCCCCTTCATAGGTGACACTTTCAGGAAAACCCAATCATCGATTTCAAACTCTAAGTCCCTTCTCCATACATCTGCATAGGACTTCTGACGACTCTGAGCTGTCTTAAGTCTATCTCTGATGAGCTGAACTTTTTCCATAGCTTCATGAACCGCATCAGGCTCAATCAATGCTGCTTCACCTACTTCAAACCAACCAATCGGTGATCTGCATCTAAGCCTATATAGTGCCTCATACGGGGCCATCTGAATACTGGAATGGAAGCTATTATTATAAGTGAACTCTATGAGAGGTAGGTGATCATCCCAACTACCCTTTAAATCAATCACACAAGCTCTCAAAACGTCCTCTAAGGTCTAAATGGTATGTTCTACCTGACCATCCTTCTGTGGATGAAATGATGTATTGAGATTTACGTGGGTACCAAGAGCTTTCTGAAACAATTTCCAGAAATGAGAGGTAAACTGAGGACCTCTATCTGAGATGATAGACAAGGGAACCCCATGCAACCTAACTATCTCATTGATGTAAAGTTTAGCGTAGTCCTCCGGTGAATATGTAGTCGTGACAGCCAAGAAGTGAGCGGACTTAATGACTCTGTCTACTATCACCCAAATGGAGTCATGTTGTCTCTGAGTACGAGGTAAACCCGAGATGAAGTCCATGATTATCACTTCTCACTTTCATGTAGGAATGTTAATTTCTTGAGTCATACCTCCTGCTTTCTGATGTTCTCCCTTAACCTGTTGACAATTAGGACACTTAGCCATAAAATCTGCTATATCCCTCTTCATGTCGTTCCACCAAAAGACTTACCGTAGATCACGACATATCTTAGTGGCACCTGGATGAATGAAATACCTAGAGTTATGGGCTTCTGTAAGGATCTAATACTTTGACTCACCCACATTAGGAACACATAAGCGACCCTGGTAACAAAGCACACCATCTCCCCATTGGGAGAAAAGCACAACTTTCTGTTGATGAACTACACCTTTCAACTGAAGTAATATAGGATTACTATTCTGTTTTTCCTTAACTTTCGCTACCAGTGAAGATTCTGATCTATTCTAAACTATCACACCACTATCTGACATGTCCATAAGACCAACTCCTAAGTGAGCAAGTCAGTGAACATCTTTTGCTAATTCTTGTCTTTCTTCCTCGACATGTGCTACACTACCCATAGACTGTCTGCTGAGAGCATCAACCATTACATTGGCCTTACCAGGATGGTAAAACACATTCATGTTATAGTCCTTGAGAAATTCAAGCCATCTCCTCAGATGAAGATTCAACTCTTTCTGGGTGAACACATACTGGAGGCTCTTATGATCTGTGAACATATCAACATGAACGCCATACAAGTAGTGTCTCCTAATCTTTAGGGAAAATACTACATCTGCAAGCTCGAGGTCATGAGTCGGGTAGTTCTTCTCATGTACCTTAAGCTGTCTAGAAGAATAAGCTATGACCTTACCTCGCTGCATCAACACACAACCTAGGCCAACCCTGGATGCATCACAATAAATCACATAACCGTCTGAACCATCTGGTAGAGTCAAGACAAGAGTTGTAGTCAACCTAGTCTTCAGTTCTGAGAAGCTTTTCTCACACTCATTTTACCACTGAAATTTGACCTTTTTTAGAGTCAACTTGGTCAATGGGGAAGCTATGGATAAAATCCTTCCACAACTCTTCTGTAATAACCAGCCAAACCCAAGAAACTTCTGATATTTGTTGGAGAGGTAGGTCTAGTTCATTGCTTCACTGCCTCTATTTTGTAGGAATCTGCTCAGATTTCTTTGCTAGATACCACATGACCAACGTAACTGACCGACTGTAACTAAAATTCACATTTGCTGAACTTAGGGAATAACTGGCGATTCTTGAGAGTCTTCAGAATAACTCTTAGATGAGTCGCATGCTCCTTCTCACTCCGAGAATAAATGAGGATATGATCAATAAAGTTGATAACAAACAAGTTCAAATACTGTTTGAACACCCTGGTCATTAAGTCCATGAAAGCTGTAGGAGCATTTGTTAGTCCAAAAAACAAAACTACAAATTCATAATGACCATACCGAGTCCTGAAGGCTGTCTTCAGAATGTCACTATCTCTGACTCTAAGCTAATGATAGCCAGATCTGAGGTCTATCTTTGAAAAATAACAAGCACCCCGAAGTTAGTCGAACAAGTCATCAATCCTGGGGATGGGATACTTATTCTTGATTGTGACTTTTTTCAATTAGCGATAGTCAATGCACATTCTGAGAACCATCTTTTTTTTCCACGAACAACACTGGAGCACCCCATGGAGAGATACTAGGTCTAATGAAGCCCTTATCTGGAAGGTCATTCAACTATTCTTTTGATTCCTTAAGCTCGACTAGAGCCATTCTGTAAGGAGATCGAAATGGGCTGGGTATCTAGAAGAAGATATATTCTGAAGTCGATTTCCCTTTTGGGAGGAACTCCAGGATGATCTTCTGGAAACACTTCTGGAAACTCATTTACTACTGGGACTTACTCAAGAGTTGGGTTTTCAGAGTTTGAATCCTTAACCCGAACAAGATGATAGATATACCCTTTAGATATCATCTTCCTGGCGTTAATATATGAGATAAATCTACCTATAGGCACTGAGCTACTACCCTTCCATTCTAATACTGGCTCATTTGGAAACTGAAACCGAACGATCCTAGTTCTACAATCTATTAAGGCATAACAGTAATGTAATCAATCCATGCCTAGAATGATATCGAAATCTACCATTTCTAACTCTACAAGATCTACTGAGGTTACTTTCTGAGAGACTGTGACAGGGAAAAATCTCTATACCCGTTTAGCTATAACTGGTCACCAACTGGAGTAGAGACTGAAAAGGGTTATGAAAGAGTTTCAGGATTGACACAGAAGCTTACTGCTATATAGGGAGTTACAAAAGAAAGAGTTGCCCCTGGAAAGACTCGTAACGTAACAATGACCACATCAGGGGAATCTTCCTGGTCCTTGCCAGCCTGGAGAGCATACAACCTATTCTAGCGCTGACCGCCACCTGTACTAGATGACACACCCTTCTGAGTTGGGCGACCTGCTGGTGCTGCTGTAGTTTTAGACTGAGCCTTATTATTGTTACCTCCTTGGCCCTGCCTGGCAGAAGGGCAATTCTTCAACCTATGGCCAGACTGACCACACCCAAAACATATTTCCCTGCTTGCAAGACACTCTGCCGGATGGTTCTTACCACACTTTGGATAAGTTGGGAAAGTCATATTACCTGAAGTACTCCCTTGAGACTTAGAGCCTGATGCCCTACCTTTCTGATCCTATCGAAACATGGGGGATGGAGAACTAGATGATAAAGGTGTTGGAGCCATAGATTTCTGCTAAAACTTTGAGCGATTCCCACATCCCGACTTTTGCTGAGAGTACTCATAGTTACCTGTTCTAGCCTTTTTGTTATCCTTAGATAATTCCCTAAGCTTATCCCCCTCAATGTGCTGAGCGTGGGTCATGAATATGGAGATGTCCATATCCCATAAAAGCCTAGCATTCCTGTACTCGGTCTTCACTAGATCGGATACCCCAAGCACAAACTTACTCATATGTCCTCTTGGATCGGCAACCATGTGTGGAGCATACATGGAGAGTTGAGTGAACTTTAGCTCGTGTCTTGGACCGACATCGAACCCTACTTCAAGTTCATAAACTCTTGTGCCTTAGCTTCTCTCAACTCCCTTGGGAAGAACCTATCCAGAAAAGCTCCGATAAAATACTCCCAAGTCACACGAGCTACATCCGCACCCCTGTTATCTTTCCACTGCGTGAACCAGATGTGAGCCACATCCTTAAGATGGTAGGATGCAAACTCCACCCTATCATTAACAGTCACTTGCATCACCCCAAAATTTTTCTTGACCTCATCAATGAAGTTCTGTGGGTCCTCACCAACCTGTGACCCTAGAAACTCAGGCAGATTCATCTGAATAAAGTTTCGAACCCTAGCTGCCACTGATCCTCCATTTGTGTTTGTAGGAACTGGAGCCTGCTGATTGTTCTGGTTAGTCACATACTAAGCCAAGAGCTAAATCGCATTCAAAAATTCTGCATTCGTAACCTCATAATTAGGGACTGAAGGAACTGCGTTATCATTGCGTGCATTAGCACTTCGTGCGTAAGCTCTACAAGGAGGCATGATCTGAAATGCATAACGACGGATTAGAAATGAGAAGTTAGATCATACCTCACGCACGATAAGAATAGCAGGAAAGTGAAGTTATTTCTTAAAACACTTTGTAGCCTCCTTCTCATAGATGTGGTGCACTTCACACCCATGAAAGAGACTCTACTTAGTGTGGCTTTCAGACATCCTAGGAATCTTGAACCTAATGCTCTGATACCAAGTTTGTCATACCCCGGGGCTACCTCCTAGACGTAACACGAGACCTAGGATCACGAGTGACCCCAAGCTAATCCTGTCTCTGGCATATCATAAGCATAATGTAAAATATCTAGGTGAAACATGAACTAATGAGGAAGCTAAATCAATAGATAACTGAAAGTGGGGAATACCCAAATATTGTGAATGTATAAACCATACTAAGAGTTTAGTGATTGCTCCCCAATATACATGCAAGTGTACGTGGTCGCTCAAGTAATATAGTTTCTTAAAGAAACGAGTTTTCATTTCCAAGGGACTTATGATCAACTTATAGTCGATACTCAATTCCACAATTAAATAAAAGTAACCATTTTAAAAGAGTTTGATGATTATTAACTACTACTACGATTTATGCAATAACTGAAAGTAATTAATTGTGAACGACTTTAAAGTGATGTTTCAAGCAAGTAAAACAAAAATTTCAAGGCTGCAACATGCAATGAATTTCATGTATCATATCTTAGGCACAAAACTAATTTCGATTATCAAGTTACTGGTTTACATGGTTAATTGTATGAGTCGGGTCTCTGACCTCTAGTTGCCTACTCCAATTAGCTGTTCTAACTACATCGTTGAGCGGAGATAGACATGCCTAATTGGTGAGCATTTATATTTCATCATGTTTCGTAACCAAGCAAGTTGTTTGGTCTATTTACCCTCTCCTCTCTCGATTTTAAGAATAGACAATAGATTTATTTCTATGGTGATCAAGCATGAAATACTAAAGAAAGAATATAAAAATAACTTATAATGATAACCAAGAATTAGTTCAAAAGCCTTTAATATTCAACATTCAATCAATAGCTACATCCCCAGAACTAGGGCATTTAGCCACTCATAATATTCAAAAACCGCAAAATATAATTGTTCATGCGATTTCTAAAATAAAATAGAGTTAAAGAATCGAAACCTATTACAAAACTTGAATTCTTGCTCTTGCACACCAAAAAGTAATCGAACTTTTACAAAATAAACCTAGGGTCCTATTTATAGAGTTTAGGAAAAGTATTTCCAAAGTTAGCCCAAGAAGGAATCCTATTTTAACCTAACTTTTGCCAAAAAGTTCGCATTGCCTTGGGGCATCGCGCCCAAATCGCGCTTGGTATGCTGGGTTGCCATGCCTCCAGTTTGCCAAAATACAGCCCCCAGTAAATCTTGGCCTGGCATGTCACGCCCTTGCTACACTAGTGGTGCTGGGGAGCCACACCAGCCTTTGCTCCTGGCATCACTTGTCGTCTTCAACTCCTTTTCCTTCCTGATTCCAATGCTTCTCTTAGGAACTTTTCAAAATAGCTAATTGTGTATATTGGTATGCAATCATTGCAATCCTAAGTAAAATATGTCAGTTAGATTAGTGAATGTCCTTAAAATTACGTTAAAAGATAGGTAATTTGTAGTAATTGGGCATATAAATATGTCCAAGATCACCACCTCACACTTAAACATTTGTTAGTCCTCGAACAAACTCTATCTTATCAAATCACACTTTTAACCCTTGGACTCCTCACCTTGCTCTACAATCGGCCAAACATATTTAATCATGATCTTGTGGCTCACACTACATGCAATAATTTCCACTCTTAATTATAGTCTACCAATCAACACTTCACAACCTCGATGAATGACTTTTTTTGAATAATTTCGGGCTAATGCAATATCTTGGACCACTGCTTCATATCTTGGGAAGTGAGCCATTCTAGTGCCTCCTCTTTCAAGCTTCGGCTAAAGAGCCGCATTAACAAGGCTTTATCTCTACCAACTCCTACGAGTTGGTCACAATAGGCTCTTAAATGAGCCAAAGGATTTCCCGTTCCTTCAAAAGTGTCGAACTTCAACACTTTGAACTCTTCAGGAAGGTCCAAGTTTGGATGGATGCATAAATATTCATAATTAAATCCAGTGACCTCTGGAGTGTAATGCAACTCCTTCAAAGCATTCAAGATTTCCTCACTTAGATTCTATTTGGATGACTTTTCTTTATCCCTCCACTCTTTTTCCTATTCCTCATAATGATCATGTTCGGAATAGTTGGCATAAGGCTCAATTGGGACTGGGATTTGGAAAGTGGTTTTTTGAGGTATGGGTGGAGCGATGGAGGGATTCTGGGCATTTTGAGGGGCTTGGTAATTTAGGGGGAAAGTTTAGGGATTGGTGTGTTGATTTTGGTGGTGGGGGAAGGTTTGAGGATTATTGACATTCTGGTTTTGCGGGGGAGGGCAAGCTTGTGGATTGGCATTTTGAGGAGGAGGGAAGGTATGAATATTGGCATTCTGAGAGTAAGGTGGTGCTTGGTGGGAAGCGGAGGCGTGATGGGGTTTTGAAGCGGTTAGATCAATTATGGGGGGGATTTTTAGCTGGGTTTGAGAGTGGGTTTTGAGCAGGTTCCGTTCTTAAACTTAGATGAGGGAAATAGAGTGGATGCCTTCCCTAGCCTAGAGGGTTGACAGAAAAAATTGGATTCGATGGATCTTGCTTCCTCTACACCTCAGCCTTTAACTCTGATCAGTGATAACGGTCTGAGCCACGACAACATCAGTTAGGCCAATCTCTTCATCGTTATCACCCATTACTGCTTTTCCTTTCTGTAAACATTGATCAGGGAAGGAATCTTTTGGAGCCTTAGATCCTGTGAAGTAAGGATGATTAGCCATCTTATAGACACAGATTAGTTCTAAGTACCTGTAGAAAAAAAACAACTCAAATGCAAATCTGTTAGTTTTGATTTGTGATAACATGCTGCAAAATATCACACAGAAGGCATATAAACACATAAGAGTTGCTTCGTTTGAGGACATGCTCACCAACGAATAACGAGGACTGATTTTGAATAAGCAGGAATTTGCTCATTTATTTAGAGACTAACGACCCAGGAAGGTTGAATTGCGTTGAGTTAAGGTCTTCTTGCTGCATCTATCGGTATCTATTGATATGAATTCAATGTTTCCTTGTAGAATGAATAGGGGAAAATACACTTTTAAAAAGATAGGGGTCGGGCCTCGAAAGGCTACCTACGTATCTCCAAAGAAGAATTCAGGCCCTACGTAGTTCAAATAAAAAGAAATATCCGATTTTCATTCATTCATATTTTGATTACAAAGAAAGTGAAAGCATGCGATAAAACTCCTAAAACATAGAGTATGCCTTTATCAAGGCTTTTTCTTCTGACTAGTCAAAGCATTCTTGCTGACGCATGGCCAACAGAGGGAAACTCGACTTGGATCCTTCCCTTGTTGATTAGGGAATCCACATATAATGAAACCTAAGGCATATTTCAATGTTGTGATTCCCGGTGTCGTGATAAGGGCAAGCTTTCCATATTTCATCTCCAAAGGTATCGACCATTCCGTCATCCCTTTTAATAGGGGTCAAAATCACCCCTTGAACCAACTTACAGTATATAGGCCAACGCGTTCCCTTAAATGGAGTGAAGTAGTGACAGTAAAACAAAGTACGATTTGTGACTGGCATACTAGGCTACAATTGATCACAAGTAAAGAGAGTGTTATCACCCCACATATAGGTAATTTTCCCAATGTTGATCAGGTCGCGGATCGTGGACTTCAGTTCCATACATTCTTCTATTATGTGCCCTTTTTGGTTAGTATGGTAGGCACATGTCTTATGTGCATCCTCAGGTTCACCCTTGGAAGTGGTCCCTTCGAGGGATTTCAGGATGTGTAAAACCTTAAGATGCTCATAAATGAGAGCCACATGGCATGATTTTTTTCCCCACGCTATGTGTCTGGTGATATGCATGAAGGGTGATCTTCTCATGTCCTTCTTTCAAACGTCCTTGGAAAGGAGCTATGTATACCACTTCTTCCTCGGGTTCTTCTTCAACAACTTCCGGTTGAGTGTCTTCAGGACGGGTGACATTGACTTTTTAATTGAGGAAAGGGTATTTTCCACGCAGCCTTTGAAGCCTCACGGCTATATCCTTGTTTTTCTTCCGTATAAAGGTTATCTCTTCGTCCATGATAGCTAATTTCACCTTCTTAGTCGCCATCTCCACGCCTAATATTGCACTTGTGGCTAGTGCGACTGCGGTGGTGAGTTCTAGTTCTATTCCTCTTTCTTTTTCTTCGCAGATCTCCTGGTTGATCTGATGCAGTTTCATCATCAAATCCTCACCAGTCAGTTGCACTCCGACATTCTGGCTTCTTTCCATCTTAGTGATGATGCAACCTTTCCTAAGATGATAGAATGATATCTTATGATTTGGTAGTGGGATTTAATTTTGACTCAGAAACTCAAGACTCGGGGAATTTTGTTCGAACATTTTGGGTAGTGACTTGTATTTGGTATTGTAGAGATTTTCACAAAAATTTTAAAAAGGAGTGGGCTAAAATATCTTTATACAAAGCAGCATATCACATAAGTAGTTAAAGCACACAAGCGGCTATCGCGCGTCCTAAACAAGTAGGGGGCCCTTTTATGCCAAGGGTAGGCCTAGCATATTTGAAAATGTATGTATAGAATTGAACCATTTTGTTACCTCAAAGAATATTTCGCACATATAAAATAATATTCAAAAAGCAAATATAAGCAGGGGCAATAGGAAATAAACGGGAAATACAAGAGGAAAGACCCATGCATGGGTCATTTAAAAAGAGTACCATAACACAAGTAAGGCAAGCACACGCAGGGGCAAATAACAACAATTACACATAGAAAGACCTACGCACGAGTGAAATCCACTAAGATGTCCCCGACGGTCCCGCTTCTGATCTGCTTCTCTTGTTTTGTCCCATGTGGTACTGAAGTCTGTACTGAATCATCAGCAAGTATCAATCGCACCGACTCCCTTTCTCTTCCCAATCTTTCAACCGCATTTCTCCTTTCTTACCTTCAATCCATGTGTTGATCTCTCCCAAATCGTTCCTTAAGCTTTCTAATTCTTGATTCACACTCTCGAGGGCGTATTTATCCTCCTCTTGCTTTCGGAGGAATTCATTATGCATTTCCCGAGCTTCCTTTTTGACCCCTCTCAATTCTATCAAAGCCTTGGACTCTTTGTCCTCCAAACTGCGGTAGATGTTTGGAACTGGAAAGGAGATGCCTTGCAAATTGTCTTTCAACCAAGCTTTATAAGTTTATTCATACCCAGCATTAAATCGCTATGCGGCAATGGTGTCTTAATCCATTTGCACTGCTTTCTTCCATTCTTTCAGCATCTCTGAAGCGTTAAGCACTCTATCATCCCTGATGTCGAATACATAGACACGATAGTATGCATTCGGGGGTGTGGTTTGTTTTCTTCCGAACTGCCTCGGGACCCGGATAGGTGTATACAGGCGGATACCCCGAATACCTGGTAGACGAAGTACAAATTGTCTGCCACCTCATACTAAGACATCTTTTGAGATGAAAATGTTGAACATCCATTGAATATCTTCTTCTCTTAACTCGAAGAAAATCTGAGCCCATCTTTCTCTGGTTCTCCTATTTTCGACTTCCGCCCAGAACAACCTCTCATTCCAATTCTTAAGAGAATTATGTTCATCGATGGTATGAAGCTGCTGAGTCCCATGTTCCTTCATCAAGTGGCTCATTATCCACCATTGGAGGAGGACGTTACAACCCTAAAAATAATGATACCCTTCCTTACACTTCCCTAAAGTGTGGTACATGTCAGATAGGATGACAGGCGCGATGGGGTAATATTTTACTTATTTTTGGTTCTCTTTCCCATGGAACAGAGTGTTTGTGAGCATAATTATCTGGGTGTTGATACTGAAGCTCGAACCTTGGGGGAAAACCATAGTACCTAACAGTGTGATAGTGAATGCGAGGGGTCTGATCCCGTCCCATTCTCTCAAAGTAACCCTGAACTATTGGTTATAATTTGCATAAAAGCTCGCATGTCCAAATCTGACATAGAGATCCCTGAAAGTGATGCTTGACCCAAGGGCCCAGTGTGCGTAATCCTTTCTTAATTCAAGCCACTTTATAATTTCCTCGACACTAGGCTTGTTAGGGATTAGGATGTCCTCCTGTTTTCTTACTATTCTTTCAATCCCTGTACCTACGGTATCTATGCCATCCCGAATTTCCTCGATTGTTGGGTTATTTCCATTGTTCCAAATTGGAACACCATTTTCTCATTGTCCTAGTAGCCGGTGAGGACTTCAATCAATTCAGGCCACCCAACCATGTCAATGAGCTCTGTTAAGGCCCCTATATATTTGTTGAGATCCCTTCTGTGAAACTCATTAAGGTCATTGTACCATAATTTGAGCAAATCTGGGGCCTGCACGACTATGTCAAACTTGGGAAACTAAGGCATACCTACAAAATAAAACCCGATTAAGATTCCCTCCCCCCCAAATAGGTAACAATTAGGTTTCCACACATACATCTTTCAAATGTCAAATAATATGATATGTCGTTAAGTCGTGGACCTTGGACATGATTTTTGGCGGTTTTGCTAATGAATTTAATACGCCTTTGGTATTAAGCCGTTTTAGGCTAATGCTTAAATTTAGATTTGGTTCCGCTCTACTCTAGGTTGACTAGAATTGGTTTAGAAAAGATAGGTTACCCAAGCCGAAAAAATAACAGGGTGAAGTCTAATAAACGGCGTTGAATGACCACAAGTTAACTATTCATTTATCACTTTAAAAGAATTCAAAAGGTGTTTTTCTGAAGGACAGTCGTGCTAAGCCACGTAGCTGTCTTTTTCCTAGTGTAAACTACTTGCCGTTTGGAGGAATTGATGCTATGAATGTCATAGTTTATTATACAATAAATAAGACAAGTAAACAATTAAACATATATAGCCAAACAAGTTAATTTTAAGGTTAGAACCAGTCAATTCCCCAGCGGAGTCGTCATTCTATTTTATTAAAAAGGGAATACGACGGATTTTAAAGAGTCGCCACTTAATTTTTAAAGTGAAATTAAGAAAACTATATTTTTAAATGATTAAAAAATAGAAAATCTAATGAAAATATTAAAGGTGGTTCGGGGTTCATATTAGCATTTCGAAATGGTTTGAAAGCACCTGAAACGTCCGCTAACATGCGGTTATCCGATAATTAAGATATTTGGCTAATTATTTTAAAAGAAACAGGCATGCTTGACAGGTTTAGAAAATAAAAAACTTAAGACTTAAGATTTACTTTTTAGGGGGAAAGGGAAATAATAAAAGAGATTTACTGAAATAAAATACAATAAATACTCTAAAGGCCAAATTGAAAACAAGTATCGGTTTAATTTTAACTCAAAATGGATTTTATTTTGGGGAATTGATTAGGAGGAAACTTTAAATGAAATAACCACATAAAACACATAATACCAAATAAATAGAGAAGGAATGAAGATTTGTACTCAAGTCTAGTATTGTCCGCCTGAGCCAGTACTTGTGCCTAATTCAACTTTTGGGCCTCTAGCCCACTTAAGTCACATGCACCTGTCCTAATCCAGCATAAAAGAATTGTTTTTCTTTTGGACCTTAGGCCCAATTCTTCCACCTGTCCTAAGAACTAACAAAATAATAACAATTTAAATGATAAGGGCTTAGACCAAAAATAACAAAATAAAACTTAAAATAAAGAGATGGGCTTTTGGGCCCCATTCTGCCTCAATACACAGCATATACACTTAGTGTATATTGCTGTATATTCTTGGTATATCGACTCCAAATTATGTACATCAATCTTTTGGGGACCTACTCTTCAATTTCTACAACTGCCTGACTCGATAAACGAAAGGGTTTGAGCCTTTACAGCTCTCTCGAAGTACGAGGGAAAGGAATGAGTTCGTAGCAAACTCGGGGAGATTTCACATGTAGAAAAGTAAATATTGTAAGAATCGATTCGAGTCACTGTTAATCATAAAAATATACTATTATTGATAATCGATACGTAAATTCAGTATCCCCACAAAATAGATAAACGAGCTCATAAAAATAATAGAAAACATATAGGAGGAGGAAGTCCAGCTTGCTTATAAAGGGAAGACAACCGAAAAATATAAAAGAATGACTATTTACTGCTAACATTATCATACAACTTAATCATATAATAACTAAAATTAGCATTTTTGATAGGCTACACACTAGCTAGTGAACAAATGAATATTGAACCAATGTTGATGTCATTCGGGAATTGAAACAAAGGAATAAACAAGACCAGGTAAAAGCTAAAATCACCAGTTAAGCAAATGCTAGTCAATCTATGCTAAGCAAATGGTGATAATCAGACCTCCAATAGCAAATCTATGAATCAATAGTTAAGGAGAAGTCACATTGGAACTAATAAGTGCGGCCTCTTATTGGAAAACTAAGGCAAGGACTTGTTCTTTCAATACAATGGACCGAAACCAAAGTCATACAACATGTTACTAACTACTAAATATTAACCTTATACTAGAAAAAAATCAGCATGATATGCACACAACAGTCAATGCCAATAAACTCGTGCTTCAAGTAATATTAAGGGAAAAATTTAAACTTTAACAAAACTAAGACATGGAAAGTAAAAAACAAGAAAATCATGCGTTATATCGACTCAACTCACAAACTGAAAACCATTGATTATCGATAATAAGGGGGGCAGCGATGAACAGATTACTCCAGAAAGTGAGAAAATAAACCCCAAAGCAACATAGAGAGAGGAAGAATGAAGCAACCAAATACCATTTCAACAAAGATGACTTGGATACACATTACCATGCCTTTTATAGCATGCTTCGCAGTGAAAAAAAAGAAGTTAACAGAAACCCCAAAAGAAAGGAAACAGATCAGGCCAATATGAATGAACACTCAAGCAACTCAGAATAATCAATTTGTCTAACCATTTTACTCATTTTCAAACAAATCAAACTCATCATATATAACTAGACATGAAGACTAACAAAGAATAACCAAATATCACGACTTACAGTCAACATTATGACAATAGCAGTGACACAAGCAGATATTAGCAAGGAGAAAGGAACTCGAGGTAGGAAGGAATCAAACAGCTTTTCAGAAAAATGAAAAAAAATAGTAACATTCGAATAGCTAAACAAGTTCCATCACTGACTCGTAGTCGACACTAAATTCAAAATGATAAGAGAATTCCAACACTTAGAAGACTTGCAATGACTAAGAAGTAAACAGCCAACACTTTGAGAAAATACAGAAGTTGAACTTAAATGATGTTTACCTTTCTCGGGGCAGTGAAACAGGGAAGGGACTAGCAGGGAGCCAAATTCTACCACACAGACACGATCTGGACAGCAAGCGAGTAACCTAGGCAGCAACGCGAACTCGAACTAACTTAGACCAACAATGGTGATCAAGCTAGAGGAATGAGACTCAGATGGAAACTAACTTTTCTTTCCCTTTTGGAATGTATTTAGTATATAGTTTATTGCTATTTTTCTGTGTTCACTTTCTCAGTATTTTTGCTCAAAAATCCAACCCTTAGAATGGAGAAGAAGGGGGGTATTTATAGAGGAAATTAGGGTTCACGATTTTCGGGGGGAAAGGGTGAAAATTTGGATAAGCTTGGGAGAAAATCGAAATTCCAACTCGATTCCAAAATTCAAATTTTCCTTCCCAAGGACGAGAAAAGCTTTTGTTTGTATGAACAAACGAATTTTCAGAAAATTTCCAAAAAAAGTTGGAATGGATGTGAGTGGCTCTGATCGACTCTTTGTCCTTGAAGCTCGATGTGGCGCCTATCCACACGAGCCAAGGACGGAAAATGCGGCTGGTAGGATGAAGTTGCAGAAGGCTCTTCCCTGCTGTACTATTGTACGAATAAGGAAGAAGACAATGTGGGCGTGAACCATACGCGTAGACGCAGTGTTGCTTTTCGTCTGTTTGTGAACGTTGAAGGAGAACTCTGTTGATGTCATTTTCACGCCGCTTGTTGGTTGTTGTTGTTGGGAACATTTCTGGAAAAACATTGTTGACGCCATTGGAAATTAAGAACGCTGGGGCTGCTTTCCATGTATAGTTGTGATTTCTACCATGTAATCTAGTTGAGGTCGTGTACGCTGCTGATTTTTTATGTTTTGGAATTGATAAAGCTTTTGGGTTTCCCTTGTGAAGAGAAAGGTTTGGGCCAGATCAGTTGTATTAGGAATTAAAAGGTGGGCTGCATGGGAAATTGTTGGTATTGGGTCGATTGGAAATGTTTCAGAACTGGGAATGGGTCCAAGACCAAGTTCTCTTAATGGGTTTGAATTAAAGTAGTTGAATGGGTTAATGCTCTAGCAAAATCGAATTGCAATTGTCCAATCAAAGTTACAATCTTAGCCAAATTGAATTTAGAAGAGATTGAGTTTAATTAGCAAATTGTCTAAAACTTAAATAAGACGGATTAATGTTAATTAATTAATGAGCTTCTTAATCTTAAAGAAATAAAATAATTAACTCTATTATAGACTAATATATTCAAGATTATAATCATAACTTTTAAATAAACTAGTTTAATAAAATATTTAAGTAAAACAAAATCTTTTGAGACAATTCTTCGAATATTCTTAAAATATACTAATTATATGCAAAATTTTATAAAACATATTTATTATTTAAAATTATAAAATGACTAAAATTACTTTAAAATAACTTAAAAAATATTTGATTTTTTATAAAATTAATTACTCCAAATCGTTTGAAATTGAAGAAGCTCGAAAACTAATTCCTATCGTGGAGAGTCAAAATTGGGTGTCAACAAGTATCCTCTCCCAAGAATAGATGATTTGTTTGACCAACTTCAAGGAGCAAATTACTTCTCCAAGATCGACCTCCGGTCGGGTTATCACCAATTGAGGGTGAAGGAAGATGCATTCTAAAAACGGCTTTTAGAACTCGGTATGGTCATTATGAGTTTTTGGTGATGTCTTTTGGCTTGACTAATGCTCCGGAGGCATTTATGGATTTGATGAATAGAGTGTTTAGACAATACCTTGAAATGTTTTTGATTGTGTTCATTGATGATATATTGATCTATTCAAGGAGTGAGGGTGATCACACCAACCATTTCAGGATTGTGTTGCAAATTCTCAAGGACCAACAACTCTATGCAAAGTTTAGCAAATGTGAGTTTTGGATAAGGTCTGTAGCTTTTCTTGGTCATATTATTTCAAGTAAGGGTATTGAGGTAGATCCTAAGAAGACGGATGTGGTTAAGAGTTGGCCTAGACTTCTATCCCCTTCGGATATTAGAAGCTTCTTGGATTTGGCTGGTTACTACAGAAGGTTTGTTGAGGGGTTTTCATCGATTGATTCTCCATTGACAGCATTGACTCAAAAGAAAGGCTAAGTTCATATCGTTCGAGGCATGTGAAAAGAGTTTTCAGGAATTGAAAGATAGACCTACTTCCGCTCCGGTGTTGACCTTACCGGAAGGGACAAATGGTTTTGTTGTTTATTATGATGCCTCAAGAATTGGGCTAGGATGTGTGCTTATGCAAAATGGGAAGGTGATTGGATATGCTTCAAGGTAACTTAAGACTCATGAGAAGAATTATCCTACCCATGACCTTGAACTAGCGGCGGTTGTTTTTGCCTTGAAGATTTGGAGGCACTATTTGTATAGTGTTCATGTAGATGATTTTACCAACCACAAGAGTTTGCAATGTGTGTTTAATCAGATGAATCTAAATCTCCGCCAAAGAAGGTGGCTTGATTTATTGAAGGATTATGAAATGAGTGTTCTCTATCACCCCGGGAAGGTGAACTTGGTGGCGGATGCTCCTGGTCGATTATCTATGGGTAGTGTTGCTCACATTGAGGATGATAAGAAAGAGTTAGTTCGAGATGTTCATAGATTGGCCCGGTTGGGTGTTCAGTTAGTAGACTCCACCAAGGGTGGTGTTATGGTCCACAATGGATCAAAATCATCTTTGGCGGATGTGAAAGCCAAGCAAGGTCTTGATCCGACTTTGGTTGAATTAAAAGAAGCAGTGCTTAAGAAGTTCGTTGAGGCTTTCTCCCAAGGGGGAGATGGGGTACTTAGATATCAAGGTCGTTTGTGTGTTCCTAATGTTAATGACTTGAGGGAACAGATCTTGTCAGAAGCTCATAGTTCTCAATATTCCATTCACCCGGCAGCCACCAAGATATACCTAATTTATAGGAGATCTATTGGTGGAATGGGATGAAGAATGATATTGCAAAATTTATGGCTAAGTGTCCTGATTGTCAACAAGTGAAAGTTGAGCAACAAAAATTGGGAGGTTTATCCCAAAATATTAGCATTCCTACTTGGAAGTAGGAAGAATTGAATATGGACTTTGTTGTCGGGTTGCCTCACACCCGAAGACAACATGACTCAATTTGGGTTATAGTAGATCGAATGATGAAATTGACTCATTTCATTCTCGTCAAGGTTTCGTATTCAGCGGAGGACTATGCTAAGTTGAACTTTAGAGAAATGGTAAAGTTGCATGGAGTGCATTTATCCATTATCTCTTATCATGATACTCAATTCACTTCTTAGTTTTGGAGATCTTTCCAAAAGGGTCTTGGTACTCGTGTTAAGCTTAGTAAGGCCTTTCACCCACAAACCGATGGACAAGCAGAGCGTACTATCCAAACTTTTGATGATATGTTGAGAGCATGTGTGATTGATTTCAATGATCATTTGCCTTTGATTGAGTTTGCATATAACAATAGTTATCACTCAAGTATTGGTATGGCTCCATTTGAGGCCTTGTATGGTAGGAGGTGTAGATCTCCTATAGGTTGGTTTGAGGTGGGTTAAGTTTCCCTAATAGGTCTCAAGTTGGTACATGAGGCTATGGGAAAAGTTCGACTTATTAGAGAGAGGTTGAAAATGGCTCACAGTCGACAAAAGTCGTATACCGATGTTAGAAGAAGAGATCTTCAGTTTGATGTTAATAATTGGGTCTATTTGTGAAAATTTCACCCATGAAGGGTGTAATGAGGTTTGGTAAGAAGGGAAGCTTAGTCCCCGATGTGTAGGCCTATATCATATTTTGAGGCGTGTTGGTAAGGTTTCTTATGAACTAGAATTTCCTAATTAGTAGGCATTAGTGTATCATCTTTTCCATGTTTCCATGCTGAAGAAATGTGTTGGTGATCCGACATCTATAGTTCCCTTAAAAGGTTTGGGAGTTGATGAGAATCTTTCTGAAGAAGAAGTTCCGATTGAGATTTTAGACTGGCAAGTCAAGAAGTTGAGAAATAAAGAAGTTGCTTCTGTGAAAGTGTTGTGGAGGAATCAATTAGTTGAGGGTGCTACTTGGGAGGACGAGGCCGATATGATGTCCCGATATCTTCATCTTTTTCCTTCTACCCCTACTCTAGCTTTAGGTATTGAGTTCCTCATGGTTTACTCTCATGTGTCATGTGTCTTAGACTTTCACATGAATTCCTCAATCATTCATGTTTATGAAAAAGCTTAAGTTTTGAGAAAATGAGTCAATTTAATTGATTATACATGTTTATGTGCATTTGAGTATGATTTGCATATAGACTTCATGATATGATGTTTTGAACATGCTTTAGTTTGGAGTTGATATTTCCTCCTCGGATATGTTCATTTATGTAATTGCATACCTGTTGGGCTGCTAGGTCTGAGTTCTTCTCTTTCATGTGATGTCTAGAATACCATTTGAGGACGAATGTTCCTAAGCGGGAGATAATGTTACACCTTGGAAATTAGAAGTCTAGAAAACGAGCCAAGTAGAAGGTCACCAGCCCATAACTCAGCCATGGCACCCTTCTTGGAGCCCTTCACAGGTCGTGAAGGGCACCACGACTCGTTGTGATGCTCGTGGCTACTTTCCAGTGTGTGGCCAAGAGGGGGCTTCCCTCCCACGAGCCCTTAGACGGCTTGTGGTGAGCCTCACGACCCATAGTGGTGGTCGTGAAAAGAAGGCGAGCCACCTCACACAAGCCTCCTCCCACGAGCCCTTAAAAGGCTCGTGAAGGGTTAGACAGCCCGTGAAGGTTGAAGTGTGGAGGAGTAGGACTTGCCTATCCACTGGTTTAGGGACCACGACTTCCTAGACGGCTCATGAAGCCCTCCATCTTGGGGCTCAGGTCAACTGAAATTCAAGGTCTGTTGGGTCTTATCCTAATTATTTTATCTTGATACTATGTTGTTTTTCCCTTACCTAGGTGTATAAGTGATTTTAACCCCAAAATCAACCGATTCAAGTCATTCTCTCAAATTTACAAAAGAAGAGCAAGTCTTCCTCTCAAAATATTTCTCTCTCTAGACAAGCTTGAAGAAGAAGGGTCCAACCTAGGGTTCCAGTCAAGTCTCCAATTCCTCCATTGAAGTTAAGCAATTGGCATTAAGATATGATAGTTTTCATCCATGGATTCCTTCCATTCATGGAGTTCCCAAATTCTCCTATTTTTAAAGGTAGAAATCCCCAATTAAGTTAGAGTTTTTCTTCTATGTTGTGGTTTCTCTTGATTATTGATTTAATTGATGGATTTATGATCTTTTATTCATGAGCTGAGTTAATCTCATGTTTTTATGATGATCCCCCATGAACCCATGTAATTTCCATGTTTCCCAAGTTATGATCATATAATGTGGGTGTTGGATTATGAAAGTAGAGTTTATGAAATCAAGCATGAATTGATAGAATTACATGATTTTATGATGAATTTCCATGAACCCATGTCTAACCCATGTTTTCTAGATATTGATGAATGAAAGTGGGTTCTAAAATATGAAAGGTGAACTGTGGAATTATGCATGTTCTTATGGAATTATGAAATGTTTTAAGGATGCTTTGAGAGTGAAGTATCAATGAGGTTGCTATTGTTGTGTTGTTGAAAGGATTTCTCATATACAATATGTAAGCATGAAGTGTGAAAGGTTTTCTCATATGATAAGGGTTCTTAAGGTTGAAAGGCTTCTCACCTAAAATGAACCAATGCTAAGAAGTTATTCTAATGATGAGGCAAGAGGTGATTACCCATGCTCTCTAATTGAAAGACAAGAGGTGATTACCCATGTCATATGATGTAAAGACAAGAGGCAATTACCCATGTCATAAGATGTAAGGACAATAGGCGATTACCCATGTTCCTTTAAGAGCTAAGAGTAATATAAAAAAAAACTATTCAATGGGAGTTAAGCTTAGTAATGAGTGCACAAGTGGAGATTACCCGTGTCCCATAAAATATATGCCAATATAGAATTGTCTAGATAGACATTAGCTAGTGGATTCATATAATCTAGAAGTTCATGGTCCTTATCGTGGAAAGTAGGACAACTCTTTTCGATGTAGGAGACACCAGATTCCATGATGGTAGCTCTCATGGTCTTATATGTCGGTTAAGGCTACTTCCCACAAGCAAGTTATGATGAACAAAGGTTACTTCAAGAAAGTATCTCATGCATGTTTAGGATGAGGATTATGTGCATTGACCATGTTTTACAACTCATATTTTTTAACCCTCTTGTCTCATGTTTTAGCTTGGTCATTGCATTTCATGAAGGCATCTCTTTTAAGTATGTTTTCAAATGTTTTATGCATGGTTATCATACTTGGTACATATTTTGTACTAACGCATACTCTTGCCTACATTTCCTCAAATGTAGGGTCCGACGGTCAGGGTTCCCAAATTCGTGGCTAGAGTTCATTGAGGAGATTTCGAGCTTTGGTGAGTCCTCATGCTTCGAGTGATGGACTCCAAAAAGTGTACTATGGGCCTCAAACTCCAAGTGATTGCATATAACTAAATGTGACGGCCTCGAATGGTAAAACATCATACTCGAAGTGGGAATAATAGCTCCAAATCGTAAACATCAGCCTTAGACTGGAGATAACGACCTTGAACCATAAACATCGGTCTCGAACTAGAAATAGTCATAGTGTCCAGTTAACTCCCAGACAATCTAGTAAGAGTGACAAGGGGCATGTCGACTCTGAAGAGGATTCCAATATCAGGACTAAGTCGTCATGGAACAACGTCCACCCACAAGCATCCACGGGAGGCTCCAAGCCTAGAACAACCCAATCTCAAGTCATCATGTAAACACAACCCTCCGTTAACGCATCGGAGCCGCAGAGATAGGGAGAGAAGGAAGAGGATCCAAAAGATTGCGCAAATGCCTAAATTAAGGCTCATACTATCATAGTCAAGTATGTTATTCCAGTCTACAAGGACCTAGTCCGTCCGAAATGATGTCGGTGACGATAACAAGGCTACAAGGATCACAGTTCTAAGGAAACACTAGTATATCCAAAACTAAGGCCAAACATGCTCCAAATAACAAGTAACAACACAAGTAATTTATAACAACATGTGATAACACACATAAAGCCCCACCTCGCATGGTACTACCCCGAAATAGTGGCTATCAATATTAAAACATGGTTTCTAAGGAAGAAAAGGAAGAATAAATAGGTACCCACCCCGAGGCCCTAATTCACACTACTTATGATGACTTCACACATTCAGGCTCAATCTAATTATAAAGGAAGTTGTAACCTACCTAAAGGCCAACCGCACGCGCTCCAAATCACAAGGCCGAAGCTTCTCCTTTTCGAACGGCCTCTGAACACTGCCACGCTATCAAGAACATGATTACCACATTATCGTTTAGACATGAAAATCACATAAAATAAAAACATATTAACTTTGGAGTAAAACAATATGGGACCCACATCAGAATTTTTAGAATTGACTTTTTCATGAGGTCCTAAACTATGCCTCGAACCTTTGTTCCGAAATTGAACACAATCTAAAGCCCGAAAATAGAAAACACAACACATACACCAAAAAGCCACAATTTAGCAAAAGAAAAGCTTGGGGTAGAGGCTTTAATCATGAATTCACCTCAAATAGAGGTTCATGAACAACTTTCGATCACCCCACAATAAAGTCTGGATATTATGGATTCGTAGGACTAAAAATCACCCATTTCTGAGCTATATCGAGAGAGAAAACTGAATTGCAAATCTCCAAGGCTGCCATCGTGACTAGACTTTGAATAGGACCAATCCAATCTTTTCTTCCTGAACACGGAGGCCTTCAAAAATCTGATGAGGGCCCCGCGAATGCGGCCAAAGAGGAACAGAAACCCCGTGATCGCGGTAAAGGCCACACCAACGTGACCTTTGTGATCCCAGCCAAGGCTACACGAATGCGGCTCTCAGGACACTTGACCTCCGCGATTGCGACCAATAGCTCAAAAATGTGAAGACCAAAAATGGACTGCATCATCAACTAGTTTTTGGCAAGTTGAAATCTCCGACAGGGAAATCCGAATTCATTCGGAACCTTGTGCACACAAATGAGATATGCAACCCTACCAAATTCAATAATCCAGACTCAACGGAGCAGTCAAAACTTCTGTAAGAGGTCATCTCGGTAAAAAAAATAGGTCCCACCCCCAAACTTCATTTTAATCTAAAATCCACAAGGGTGCTCGAAATTAGCGTGGAAGCCTCGAGTTCCAACCAGGATCGTTTTGGAACAAACTCATTATTTCAAATCTAACTGCGCTGATGGAATTCTTATTCGAGCTCGTTTACTCAGAATGTTGACTAAAGTCAATCTTAGGCTTTGACTTGAAAGTTAAAGCACCTAATAACACATACTCACACTGAAAGCCCCGGGAGTCGTGCCGACCATACCACAAACCTAAAATGACCCTTTCGGAGCTGATGAAATAGTCAAAATTGGATTCTGAGGTCATCTTCTTGAAATTTTCATAAAAATGTCCGTTCAAGGTTTAAAAGCTCTAAAACGCTAAAACTTGCATAAAAACAAAATGACTTGGGGTCACTAAAGGAACGTTCTAAACTACAAGCAGGAGGCATAAACACAGTAATGTCCTGAGGGTCATTACAAAAAAGATAGAGTAAATGATAAAATAGAATTATTAAATAATAAATAAAGATAAAATAAGGTAACGATAACACCAAATCGATTGTTACACAATATAAAACTTTACATTATTAGCTAACGATAAAATTAACAATCAAATTTAAATCATATTAATCAAACAAATGTTATATTCAACTAACGATATTAACAACCATCACACAAGTAGAATGGATGTTTTCCGAATTAGTTATCGCTAAACAAAAATAAGAGATCTCATTGGAATCGATGAACGAAATATAAAAGCTTTAACGCTTTAATCATCTTTGATAATTTCGTTCTTTATATTTGGGTTGGATGACAATGAAAATTCTAAATTGTGTATAAGATTTAATTCATTTTGAAAGAACACAAGAAAAAGTCAGAATTTTAATTTTATGGGTTTTGAATTTTATAACAACTATTTCAAGTGTTGATAACAAGATTCTAATCTTAATATTTGTACATATATCTAAAAAACTTTGTAATATAAATACATTATTTAAGCAAAAAATATTAAACTACTGCATTCGGCCGAACCCGTATCTAGGCTTGTAGCTCCGCTCCGACCAAACTAGTACTAGTATATTATGAGCTGGGAAATGTATATTGAATATTAAGTTTTACTTTAATGAATATAGTGGTTGTATCTAACCTCACTCCATTTTTCTTACACGTTTGGTTCTTTCACCAAATGTCCAAATCACGTAATACAAGTACAAATTTTGGTTGATAATGTCTCCAAGTTAAGGAAAGATGGATATGAGATACTATAGACTATAGAGTAAATGAAATCCATTTTCACAAGTGAAAGGGACATAAGTACGTGCATTAAGGAAATTTCCATAACATGTCATGTTGAATAACCATACCAAAGATCACATTTTCTTGTAAGTTGCAACTTTTATTTTTATAAACCTCCACACAAAAAACATGGATGTCTTGTCACTACAATCATGAGAGTGATATACAAGCCATGCTACTTTCATTTTATGAGTATCTTAAGGATCTTTTTTTATTACTAGCCTATATTAATGTGTTTTAGTGTGTCTAAGCACCAAATTTAGCACATGTAACCAAAGGCGAATTCATAATTTCAAGAAAACGGGTGCACCATTGCTTTAACTAAGTGAGCAATACATAAAAATTACATTACCACAAAAAATATCATCAATTTACAATTGTACATAAAAAAAAAAAGGAAATCACACCCTTTCATATTAAAAAAAAAAGGAAATCACACCCTTCAAAATTGATAATATAATATAAAACACATTCCTTACAACTTACAAGTTACATCCGCCAAATATGTTTAGCTATTGATGATTTCCTATTATAAGTAATGACAAGATTTTTTTATATGGAAACCCTAATATTAAAGTGATATATATTTTTATTTTTTTATTTTGTTAGTTTGTTTATTAAAAAGAGAAATCATAAACTAAAATTACCTTAAACTTGGACAATGATGATTTCTCTAATTCTTGACTTGAAGTTGGAGACTTGAAGCTTCTTCTTTGTGTGGAAAATAAAAAACAAATTTGAAGAGAGAAGAAAGATATTGTTGGAACTTGAAAAGTGGGTGGGAAGGAAACTTTTGAAGTCTTTGACTTTTAGAACTATCAAAATTTAGCTTTTCTTTTTCTTTTAAATGAAAAATGTGTTTTAAGTTAATAAAAAGAATTTGAAGCAAATTAGGGCTGCCTGGGATCGAACATGCGACCTTTGCAATGAAATCTTGCAGTCCTACCAGTGAACCATCCAGCCATCTTGAGAATGGGTTCCACAAGTTTTAATTTAATATATACTTTAATAATTATAGAAGTAATATATCGAGTTTAGTCGAATGACCACGGGTTTCGGTGACCCAAAATTTATACATAAATTCGCCACTGCATGTAATATTTAACATTTTCGTGGCGCCATCAACTAGACATACCAAATAATTCAAGATTCTATAGTATCCCCTCAAGTTGGCGAATGTATATTTGTGATGCCTAACTTGTCAATTTTACTGCGAAATACCTTTTTAGAAACAACTTTTGTGAGTTTATAGGTCCACTGATCTTTAGACTTTGAATAAAGGATGTTGATCAGTTTAGGAGATTGAACAAGTTGTATGGTGTGAGTTAGTTAGAGTTGTTAGAAAGGTTCTAGAAGCTTCTATAGTTAGTTATGAAAGTGGTTACAATACTGTAGTCTATAAATAGATATTGAACTACAATGTAAAGATACACTTTCAATGTAACAGAAAATTCAGGATCTGAATACAATGCTCTCTTCTCCTCTCTTCTCTCCTGTTCTTCTCTCTGCAATTCTGCATATTCTCAACCTCCTTCAAAGTTACTGGGGTTTCAGACTCCCTATGAGAAACTAAATATGCATCCTCCATCATTGTCTCATCTCAGGGTGTTTGGGTGTTTGTGTTATGCTGCATGTCCTAGAGTATTGGACAAATTCCCCTCTAGGGCCATTTCTGCTGTGTTTATGGGATACTCTTCAACACAAAAAGGTTACATCTTATTTGATCTTCATGCTCATTCTTTTTTTGTAAGCAGACATGTGATCTTCCATGAACACATATTTCCTTTCAAGCATGCTCAAGAATCCTCTAATCCTATATTTCCAGTTCTGGACATACTGATACCCCCTGCTGACACTATATGTGTCCCACCATCTGATGGTTATGTCCCACCAACTGATAGTTTTATCCATATTGATCCTTGTCCAGTGTCTCCAGTTCAGTCACCACATGTTGCTCCACATGTTCCCACCAGAAAATCTAACAGAACCAGCAAGCCTCCTCTTTGGCTGCAGTACATGTTCCTATCCTCTTGCTGATCAGCTTACCTATTCCCATCTCTCTCAGTCCTATCAACATGTTCTTCAAGCTTACTCAGCTTTGTGTGAGCCTGTGTCTTTTCAACAAGTTGTTGTTGATCCTGCTTGGGTCAAGGCAATGCAGTTGGAGATTGATGCATTAGAAAGTAATCACACATAGAGTATTGTGGATTTACCACCTGGTAAGAAGCCTATTGGATGTAAGTGGATTTACAAAATCAAATACTTATCATCCGGTGTTGTGTAAAGGTTTAAAGCTGGTTGGTTGCACAGGGGTTTAGTTAGAAGGAAGGTCTTGACTATGGTGAAACTTTCAGTCCTGTTGGTAAGATGGTGACTGTTAGATCTACTGTGGCTCTTGCTGCATCTAGAGGTTGGTATATCTATCAAATAAATGTTCATAATGCTTTCCTTAATGGTAACCTTCTTGAGGAGGTCTATATGGTTATTCCTAGTAGGTTTGCTAGACAGGGGGAGATTCACAAGGTCTGCAAACTACATAAGTCCTTATATGGACTTAAGCAGGCACCAAGACAATGGAATATGAAGCTGACAAAAGCCTTGATAGATATGGGTTTCAAGCAGAGTCATTATGACTATTCATTATATACTAAGCATACTGACAATGATATTGTTGTGGTGTTGGTTTATGCATATGATCTACTTATAACTGGAAACAATCAACAACTTTTATGTAACACTAGACTAGATATTCAGAAAAAATTCAAAATGAAAGACTTAGGAGAGCTAAAGTTCTTTTTGGGCATTGAGTTCTCAAGGTCCAACAAAGGCATACTCATGTCACAAAGAAAGTACGCATTAGAATTGATATCTGAGTCTGGCCTAGGGGAAGCAAAACCAGCCTGTACACCTTTAGAGATGAATCAAAAGCTCACATCAGTTCAATATGATGAGCATATTAATGAAGGGATAGCTGAAGGAGACAGCATACTAACTGACACTACAAAATATCAAAGACTGGTAGGAAGGCTCTTATATCTCACTATGACAAGACCAGATATTTCTTTCTCAGTACAAGTCTTGAGCCAATTCATGCATTGTCCTAAACAGTCACATATGAATGCAGCTCTTAGAATAGTTAGATACATCAAAGAAGCACCTGGATTAGGCTTGTTAATGCCTGCAAGAGACACTTCTAAACTCACAGCTTACTGTGACTCTGACTGGGGAGCGTGTATGGAAACTAGAAAATCAGTTACAGGCTACTTGGTTAAATTTGGTGAAGGACTTATTTCTTGGAAATCAAAGAAACAGGAGACAGTTTCAAGGAGCTCTGCTGAAGCTGAGTTCAGAAGCATGGCAGCATGTACAGCTGAGATAACTTGGTTGATAGGATTATACAGAGAGTTGGGGGTCAAGATAACAACACCAGTAAATATGATTTGTGATAGCGAGGCAGCTATTCAGATTGCAGCTAACCCCATCTTTCATGAAAGAACAAAATATTTTGACATTGATTGTCATTTTGTTCGAGAAAGAATTTGCCAAGGCATGCTGAAAACTCAACACATAAACACTAAGGACCAACTAGCTGATCTACTAACTAAAAGTCTGAGCAAGATACAACACACCAGTTTGTTGAGCAAATTTGGAATGAAGAATGTGTTTCAACCATAAAGCTTGAGGGGGAGTGTTGATCAGTTTAGGAGATTGAACAAGTTGTATGGTGTGAGCTAGTTAGAGTTGTTAGAAAGGTTCTAGAAGCTTCAATAGTTAGTTATGAAAGTGGTTACAATACTATAGTCTATAAATAGATATTGAACTACATTGTAAAGATACACTTTCAATGTAACAGAAAATTCAGGATCTGAATACAATGCTCTCTTCTCCTCTCTTCTCTCCTGTTCTTCTCTCTGCAATTCTGCATATTCTCAACCTTCATTAATGGAGTTTTCAAAGGACAATGTATATTAATATTTTCATGTAATTTTTCTCAATGAAATGATGATCAACCTCATTTGTTAAGTATGATGATATTGCATAGGATTCTGTACCATTTCAGTAACTATATTATTATCAAGTGAAAATTATTTACACCTCCCAAATTTGCTGTAAAAATCAAACTTCTTCCTCAATTTTGAGAAATAGTCATTATCCCCCATACATTATCAATCCTTACCTTCTTTTTTTGTATACTTCTTTAAAATAATAATATATTTATTATTTAATCTATATATCAAATTTCCTACAAAAATTTATTGATTCCGTCCAAAAGAGAGAAGTAAGAAATACTGATTGAGTATAAGCTAATGCCGTTCTATGATGAAACAAATAAAAAATAAAAAAAATAAAAATTTTAAGTTAATTTTAACGGAATCTAAAATGTGATAACCTTTAAACCATAGCACGTAATATAAAAATAAATAATAAAATAAAGATATATTTCATAACAATTTTTTAAAAGATTATCTATATTTATATTGTAAATAAATTTTAAATTATAATTTAGAAACTATTTTTACTAATGACAATCAAAATTCTTTTATCTACATAGTTTATAGAGAATAAGACATAATCATAATACCTAAATGTGTCATTTAACTTGACTTCAACGGGCATATATGCCCTCTAACTTTTAGTGGGCACAAGTAGACACTTAAAATTGCATAGAGTTGAACAAGTAGAAACACATTTTACATGACAATTCTCGTGAGATACACTCGAACTGATTTGTACTATGTCATATATGACACATATCATTCCATGTGTGGGACATGTGTGTCTATTTGTTCAACTTTATACAACTTTAATTGTTTACTTGTGCACACCTAAAGTTCGAGGGCATAGATGTCAGTTGAGACCAAGTTAAAGTGCACATTTACGTATTATGCGTAACAGAAGTGAAACTTTAATATGCATGCACATAATATACACGCATATACTTCGTGGATGTAATATTAAAATAACAATCATAAAAAAATAACATTAGATTTTGCAACAAACTTTTTTTTTTGTGGTAATAAAGACTAATGATATACGAAAGTAGGGAATCGTGTAGTGTATCTGGTTGTTGGACATGGTCCCAGCATACCATCAATTAAGAAACTACACATGAAATATAGTTTAAGGATAGTAATTAAGTTTCACAATTCGACTAGCTAACTTGTCCTTTAAACTACCTCGCATCACCATCATCTGAATAATTTTCCTTCAGAGAATCGAAGGATTTATCTTTTTGATCCGAAAGACTCGATTGTTCCTTTCCTTTCATATCATATACACTGCACCCGCTACAGTAATCCTAAATAGTTCAGCATGTGCTTTCTTTCCATTATCATGAGTCTCAATCCAATGCATGCACTTCCTCTGTCAATTCCATTGTGTTCCTATTATGTACTTGCCAGCTCATGAGCTTGTTCCAAACAATAGAGGAAAAGGAATACTTAAAGAACAAGTGATGAGTTGATTCCTGTTGTGCTTCACTCAAAGGCCAGATACTCTGATCCATCAACTTTCACTTCAACTATCGATCTCTAGTGTATATCATGTTGAGAATCGCTAGATAGAGTATGAAAATCTTGTTGATGATGGATTATTCTACTTATATTGCCAATGAACTTAAATAAAAATCTACAAATACGTAGGTTAAAAAAATAAAGTATTATGTATAATATGAGAAGATGTTATATAAATGAAGAATAAAAAATGACAAGGATAAAATAGATTTTGCATAGGATAAAGGGGGAGAATAATTATTTTTCAAATTTGAGAAGGGAAGGGGAGAAGGGGGATGTTTGATTTTTAAATCAAAATTAAACAGTGTAAATAATTTTCACCCTATTATTATCTCAATGAAGTCCCAAATAATTTTTTTAAAAAAATAGAGCATAATCCAAAACAATTCACATACGCCATGAGCCATCATACCTCGAAACTCAATTTTTGCACTTGATCTTGTCACAAACTTTTGTTTCTTGCTTGTCCAAGTAACAAGATGCCCCTCCACAAAAATAAAATAACTAGATGAAGATCACCAATAAGAATAAGGGTATGTTTCAATAAAAGTATTATTATGTTTTGACTTTTGAGAATAATAATCATCTACCTAGAGTCCTTCTCAGTACCTCAAGATTTTGTATTGTGCATTTTATGTGTTCTTCACTTGATGTATGCAAGAGTTAACTCACAATATTAACAAGTTATATCCAACTTTTGCTGGTGATCAATATTTGTTCCATCTTGATCAGGCAATACTTCAAACATTTGATTCATTTCTATAAGCACTTCTAGTTTTCTACTAGTTTGCATGCTAACATCCCAAACATATATAAGTGTTTGCAATAAATTTTAAAGTGATTGAAAAGAAACTACAATCACAAATAAAATCAAATTTTAAAGTGAATGAAAAGAAACTACAATCACAAATAAATATGAAGAAACGTGTTTTATTCATGAATCAATATAGATACAATTTTGTTCCTCCCTTGATTCTTCTCTCATAAGATATTTGATCTCTTTATGAATATTTCATGAATTTGTGGAATATTTGAGATATTTTTTAAGGGAATATAGTACCCTTTATTTAGACATGAACTGATGTTTAGGGTTTAGTAGCGTCCAAAAATCCTAATTGAAATTGAACACATCTTGTAGAGTCTCAACTCAAATTGAACATATCTTGTAGAGTCTCACAAAATTTCAATGTTTACAATAAGATCTGGAGCATATTTCATTATGAAAGAAAAATTCCTAGCGATCCATAATGTAAATGAATAAATTTCTAGATATATATATTATTTTTAGAGGAGTTGGGTTCAGAGGGTAAAATAGACATTTAAAAAAGTCGAGAAGTAAAGAGGAGAATGTTAAGGAAAATCTTTAATTCTAAGAAAAACTTTTGGAGATGTAAATTATTTTACCCTTGCGCCATAGATATATGTACTAATACTAACATTAGTTAGTTATATATAAACATGGATAATATAAGAATCACCATTTTTTTTTGTTTCCATCCGGTGTTCGGAGTCCACATTGGAGCTCCGACTAAATTCGGATCGCGCACTACTGCAGAGCCCATTCGGGGGTGGCGCTCCCAACAAGATTTTCTCCATACCAAGGCTCAAACCTGAGAACTCTGGTTAAGGGTGAAACACTCCCACCAATGAACCACAACCCATGTTGGTAATCACCATTGATATTAAACAACTACTCTTTCGGTCTATTTATTTGATACTCTTTCTTTTTAATTTTGCATTTAAAAATGATATTATTTATATTTAAAAATAATTTAAAGTTTTTTAAAAAAAATTATTCTTAATTTGATAATTTATAATTATAGTTATTTTTGCAATCAAAAGTCTTTTATTATTATACAAATTAGATATCTAGTCAAACCTTGACATTATTTTCATAAGGGAAAAGGGTCAAAAATGCCCTTAAACTATGCTAACGGAACAAAAATGCCCTTCGTTTGTAGTTTGGTCCAAAAATGCCCTTTCCGTCAATACTTTGGTCCAAAAATGCCCTTATTGTTATTTTGGGTAAAAAATGCTCATTTTTTCAAATAAATATATTATTTATTTTCTTTTCAACATTCTAATAATAATTTTTAAATTAGCAAATGTTTATCTTACTTCAATTCAAGAAAAAATTAAAAATGAAAATATTTCTTATTTTATTATAATTATATTTTATCGTTATATAAATATAAATTAATGATGGATATACTATGTTCTTATATATATGACATATATTATCTGTCGAAAGGGTTCATGAAGTTATTCTATTTTAATTGATAAGATGAGATTAACAAGAAAAAAAATATTTCCTACATTTTTATTTTTTAAAGTGATTTTAAAAGAAAGAAAACAAGAACATGGTTCTTATATAATA
>JAJOOS010006431.1:0-13472 GCA_029582725.1 Solanum chiquidenum
ATAACTAATGAAAATTAAATTCCAAAAATACCCTCTTGACCCTAAGCTCCTCTAGGATTTCCTCTTATTGTATAGAGTAGAGTAAAATGTAGCCATTATGCTTTTTTTAATAGTTATTTTGTTTACTTATTACATCAGCTTTAATTCAATAGCTTCTTTATTGATAGTCTAATATTTAATAATCATAAGAAATTGATTGGTCTAGTATTTGGAGGGGATCATACATTAAACTAGAAGAAAATCTCTCATATAATTTATTTATAAATTTTGAAACTGAACGGATACAAGACATGAAGACAAGCTCCAATATGTGCAAAGCCCTCCTTACTTTTTTTTTTATTATTGTAAAAAGGATTGTCTATGTATGAAAAGAGAAAGAAAAGAGAAAATCATATATATTTTAATTGAACGTCTATTATATATCTATTTTAATCGTGGAAAGTTGAATAAAATTGAATGAGGCATGTACAAGATTGAATTTCAATTTTTAGCCATCCCAGAGAAACATCACTGTGAATCACATTTTAGCTGTAAAACGTGTCTCAAAATAATGAATTATAAAACGTTGTTGACAATACGATTTATGTGTGTTTACTCTATCAAATTTTTGTCTTCTTTTCATCGAATTTATCTGGGATTTGAGTTCTTGGAACATTATTGGTGAGAGAAGAACTTGTTTCTACATTGTGATAGAATCTTTGATTATCAAAAGCAAACTTTTGGTTTTTGATCATTTAAGCATGTTTTCTAACTCTTTACATTTAGTTTCTGCACAATCTATAAGTAATTAACTCCATAATTAGGGTTGTGGAGTCCTAGAAAAAAAGTAATGATGATATAGTAATTAATTCCATAGTTCTGAGTGTATGACTAGTTTTTTTTTTTTTTGGCTTCCCATCCGGTGTCTGGAGCAGCCCACATTGGAGCTCCGACCAAATTTGGATCGCGCACTGCAGGGTCCATTCGGGGGTGGCGCTCCAAGCAAGATTTTCTCCATACCCAGGGCTCGAACCCGAGACCTCTGGTTAAGGGTGAAGCAATTCCACCAGTGCACCACAACCCATGTTGGTGAATGTATGACTAGTTATTTCGTATTGTGCGGATGCTAATGAAGGTCTCGTCCATATTCTATACTTACATGGAAAAGAAGTTAAGATTTGAAAAAAGGAAACTAAGCACAAAGATTTGAGCCTTACGTTCCATCTAAAGACTTGAAATCTAATGGTAATAGTCTTCTTGAGATAGAGGTTGATAGTTGTTAAAGCAACGCTCAAGTGTTGCAAGGACTTAGGGTGATATCCTCTAGAGAAGTAGGAAGGACTCTAAATGTATTTTAGAAGTCAATCATTTTACACTCATTAGAATTTCGTAAAGACACCTGAATCAGAGTTATGACCTAAAATGGATATGCACAACCTTAGTTTCGCATTTTATTGATAAACTCAAGTATTTTTTAGTTGTTAAGCATATCAAACCAAAGTCTTTAAAATTTTAATTTCATCATTTGTTTTAAGAATAAAAATAATTTGTTCTAATTACGCCTAAGAGTAAAATTCTCGCCATATTCTCTATCAGATTCGACCCTAACATTGTTGGGTTCTATATTACATAGACCACTTTATACTTCATTAAGAGGTGTAATTTGACTGTATCAATAAATAGGACCAAGGAAGTTCATCCAGACCTCTTTCGACAAAAAATTACATTATTTATATATAATTAAAATTATTTTTTTATGTATACAATATATATATAGTAGATGTTAAAACCTTAATTTTTTCATATATTTACTTATTCATATTTTAAACCCCTTAATTAAAATATCAACTCCATCATTGTGCCTAGCACAAACATCACGTTACTAGTAATTGAATGCATGTGGGATTTAATACGATTTTTCATAAATGGTTGTAGTTGTACCTATACGTTCAATTTAAGCCAAAACACCAATACATCGGGGACCACTTTAGATCACATTTTATTTTCTTAGGTGCGGCAAAACTATTAAAGAAAGTAAATGAAATCAATTAGATTGGTTAAATAAGTGCAAGAGTTTTCATACAAGACAGAGTAGACCAAACATTATTGCATGTGTTTATTTTTTAAATTGAATAAACTGATCATTAAACTGTCTTTTCGGAGCTCAATGTGGATAGCGACTTCACATATTATTTTTATATAATATAAATATAAATATAGGTATGATATATAAATATTCTTTTAATTTGGCATTATCGGACATTTTCTTCAATTTTGGGTGTGCACAAGTAGGATTTCAAATTTGTATAAAATTGAAGAAGTAGATACATGAGTCATACGTGACATAATACTCGTATGACACCATATAGGATGTTGTGTAGGATATGAATTATCATGTAGCACGCAAGTAAGACGTGTGTGTTTACTTATTCAACTCTATATAAGTTTAAGTGTCTGTTTGTGCACAATCAAAGTTGAAAGGGCACATATAATATGTTAGTGAAAAACTTACAAAATAACAATTATACAAGATTACACTTGAAAATAAAAATGAAGAAATAAATCTCTTCAGGCTGAGGCGCGGATATCTTGCTCTCTTTAAGGAGATTCAAGCCCACTGCAGCAAATGTTTTTCACCAGTCCAGCAGTAGTTCTTCTTGACTTGTCCCCTCCAGGATACAACAGCCTTCACACAAAGTATAACTCAACAACTCTGGACAAGAGTTGAGTCCAAAGCTCCACAAAAAGAACACCTCCCTTCAACTAATAAGAACTCTCTTTTTGACAAACTTTATGCACTCTATATTTTCCTTGTGTGTTGTATATTACAAACCAAATGAAGACCACCACTATTTATACTAGAAGAAGTCTTCCTAGCAATAAATAGGAAGATAATGGTGTAGTAAATAGTGAAGATAATGGTGAGTTACATAGGTTACAAGGTGTAAAGGAGGAATAAAAGAATGAAATAAAGAAACAATAAGCCACCAACGGCTTGCTGCTGCACCAAAAGCTTTGTAACATATGCACTAACTCCATTTGGAGTAATGCTGAATAGCACTAATGCAGCAGTTAAGATATGCAACGGCAGCAAACTGAAAAACCACTAATGGTTGGCAGGCGGCAGCAACGGCTATACTAAGTTTTAGCAAATTAATATACAAAATATTAATATTAAAATGCTAATAAACCAACATAATATAATGCCAATGAATAATTTAAGTTTGGATGATGACTCAATAAAATTAATATTCTAATTAAATTAAATTTCAATGTAAGGTCTTAAGATTTATTTAGTTTTTTCGAAAAAGAAAACCTACGTATACGTTTAACACAGAGAAAATGGTCAAATACCCTCTCAATCTATTACCGGATTTACAACTACACACTTAAGCTTCACGGGAGTCCTATCACCCCCTTGAGCTGTTTTAAAATAGAACAAATAAATCCTTAATGCTAAGTTGACTGAGAAAGTGCATTTTACTCTCTTTGAGAGAGTGAAAAAAAAAGTAAATAGGGCTGCTTTTATGTTTATTTCATATTTTTCTTTTTCTTTCTCTTTCTCTCTCTTTCTAATTAAATTAAAATAATCTCCCCCACCCCACACTTCTTCTTCTTCACACTCACCCTACACCACTTCTTCTTCTTCTCCTTCTTCTTCACACTTTTGCTTTATTATTATTTTTCATCACAAATCTCTATAAATTTCTTCAGAAATTCTACATAACCGTCTCTTACACATAATCAAAGAACCTTTAAATAAATTTAGTTATTACTCCCAAATCAAAATAATAAAATAAAGAATTTAAAAAATTAATTTTTTTACCGGAACCCATTTCAAACAAACACAAAATTTTCAATTTCCAACACCTTCACAAGCTCTCTCTCAAACGTTAATTCTAATATCACATTATTGAATTTAACCACAAATTTGGATATTTTTTAAATGGGGCATAAAAAATTCAATTCGATCATAATTTTTTTCAGTTAGATTAATTTCAATGTTTTAATTTGATTTGCTACTTTCACCAACATTAAGAAAAGAAAGAAATTGAATTGAAAATTTATGGCATGCTCATATACTACTTTTGGTATATTCCTTCATAAGCCCCCAACATGAGTAAAATGTGTAGCAATGAACTTTAAGAGAAATTGTGGGGAATAGGATAAAGATATTGGTCATAGAAATTTTTACTCGTCAGAACAAAAAATACAGTCTTTTCTCTTGGCAGAATGTCAATGGATGGGAAGTGGGTCTGATAATGGTGATGTTCTTAATGATAATAGAGGGTTTCTAATGGAGCATATAATAAATAAAAAAAGTAGGGAAAATAATTCATTTATTATATTTATTAGGTGGAATTCACATGGCGCTGACATAGCGGCATGTGCGTGTGCTACACCACAATACACATGAGTGACTATGTCATTTTAGGGTGGAATTTATTTCCTTATAAAATAGTTCAGGGGGTAATAGGATCCTTGTGAAGTATGAGTGTGTAGTTGAAAATTCGACCATAGATTTGGGGGGGCTTTTGACCATTTTCTCGTTTAACACATGAAGTCTATTTTCTAACTTTTGGATATGTAAAGCTGTTTTTGAGAGAATGGAGAGTAGTTTTTTAAAAAAATGAAGAAGGTAAGCTGCAAGTTTTCTTATAAGAAAGGTGAAAAAGAACTTGAATTATAGATATTTTTTTAAAGAAAACTTCACACATATGGATATACTTTGCTACTATATATAATAAAGGCATAATATAAAAATATGCCCTTTAATTTGTCTTCATTTCATATTTATACTCTTCAATTTTGGTGTACACAAATATACACTTAAACTTGTATATGTAAAGTAGAGCAAATAGACACACATGTCCTACGTGACATCCTACATGGTAATTTGTGTAATACATGGTGTTCTTCGTGTATTATGAAATATAGGACTCATGTGACTATTTATTCAACTTTATATATAAGTTTAAGTGTCTACTTGTGCACACCAAAAATTGGAGGGCATAAATGTGAAATAAGATCAACTTAAAGAACATATTTATGTATTAAACCTATAATAAATAGAGCCAAAAAAAATTGGTGCCTAAATGTTTATCGAGAAAGCGGTTCAATAGAATTACATGAGGTCAAAGACACTCATCTTAATTTAACTTGCTAGATTATTTAGCAGTTGAATACATTGATGAAAGAAAATAAAAAATAATAATAAATGAGATGGCATGTCACGACCCAAAAATGGACGTGATGACACTTGTCTATCCCACCAAGACAAGTCAGCCTCAACCCAACGAAACGAAAGAAATGTGGAAAGATAAAATAAGAACAAGACAAAAGCGAAAAACTTATTATTTCTATCAACACACCAAAACCTGATTGTCACGTGTACAACCCACTATTGTAGATACAGAATTCGAAAGATAAATACAAGTCACAATGTCTTTGTTTCTCAAGTAGAACAAAGCATAAAGTGAAGGAACAAGAGGGATCGAAACCTACACAAGTGTAGAAGTAAGGAGTGAGTACCACCAACACGGTACCCAACAAGCAACCTAAACAAACAAGGCAACCTAGCTAGAATCAAATTCTTCAATCATCCCAATCAAACCTCCTCAAACTACAACCTGCATAGAAATCAGTCCAACCTAACAGATTTACAATACACAGTTCACAAGGCTCAATATTCACAGTTCAAAAGTCAGAAGTCAACAACCAACACGTATCAATTATGACAATCACAAGTATCAAGCAGATTATTCACAAGCACAACTCACATCAATCACGATTACAAGTAGGTCAATCATAAGCATCAAAACACAATAATAAATTTTTGCCGGACCCATTTCTCATCGACTTTATGTCATATCACTAGTTGGAACCATTTCTCATTGGGTTTATATCGTATTACTAGCCAAAATTACTTTCCATCGGATTTATATCACTATACAGAAATGACCTCAGCATCACAAACACTTGCTGAAAATAACCTCGACATCATAACACTTGCCAAAAATGGCATCGGCATCATAACACTTGTCGAAAATGACCTCGGCTTCATAATCCTCATATGTCTCATCACGGTGTACAATAATTAATACACACAAGCAATATCACACCACACGGAAGAGAGAACAATTCATGCAATTTACGTCCACTTTCATGTTATCAAGCATTTCATCAATCAATCAATAAGAGTTAGCAGTTCACAAATATTATGATCATCACATATCCTTTTCATTTCGGCCTCTTTTTATTCATTAGGATCTATCAGGTGGACAATAATCTTTCACTTCATTCCCATTACTCCCAACACATAAACAACGAAAGGGATACACCTACTAGTATACAAGGTTTAGGAAATCACTTGCCATAATTTAATTTATTAATCACTCCAAGAGTTGAGTCTTCCCTTCCGATCAATATCCAAAGCCACACAATCTATAACAATCAAGTATTCACAATAAATTTTAGCAAAACAACAATACTCACATCAATTTCCTTGAAAAATGGGTCAATCAACCAGAAACCCAATTTCAAAAATAAGGTTTGAATTTAAAATTCAATACTTGAAAATGTTACTCAAGGCCTTAGGAACTTATTGGTGAAAATCATTTCGAAAAAGGATTCAAAATCAGTTCACAATCTCAATTTTAGTTTAGAACTCGAGTTCTTGAAAAAACTTGTCATTTACCAATCAAAATCCCAAATTTTGCTGTTAAAATCAATAAATAATCAAATGGAAATGAAGTATTAGGATCACAAAATCTTGCCTAAATGACTTAGCATAAGAAATCATTTTAAAATCACCTCCAAGGATTTTTTTCAAGTTCAAAAGTGGAAAATGAGACTTAAACCCCAAAATTTTCAGACTAAAACCCCTCTCTGATATCGCTTAAGCGATCATAGGTTCGCTTAAGTGAACCCCAAAAGAATCATGGACTTCGCTTTCGCGATCATCGTGACCCATGGTTCCCTAAAGCGAACCTTTCCACTAGTCCATCCTTCGCTTCCACGATGACCCATTTGTTAACGTAAAGATCATGAAAGTGGAGGACCCCTCGCGATCGCGATAAACATAGACATCAGTAAAATCATCCAACTCTCAAAACATCAAAAAAGGACCTTCGGTATTCATTAGGAACCCCGTACACACAAACCACATATGAAAATTAGTTATACTCAATGTTCCAAACTCAATAGAACAATCGAAATACGAATTTGAGGTCTCCTTGATCCGACATCCATGAAATCCACAAGAAACTAACATAACATCTAAAAAAGGCTAAAACAAGCTTGGGACCTCTCAAAAATCAATCAAAATCTCACCTAGGTCTAAAATCACCCCTCGAATCCAATGGAACTCTCAGAATTCCGATTCGAGCAACTGAACCCCAAATGTTCACCAAAGTCAATCCAAAGGCTAAATTTCTATAATTTCACAACTTAAAACCTCAAATCCTCAAAAAGGGTCCGAATCTGAAACCAAAAACTCTCATAGACCATATTCCACATTTTGAGACTGATGGAATCGATGAAATTCCATTCTGATCCTCGAAACTTTAAAAAACACCAGAAACTACTTTCTTAACAATATTAGTCTTTCAAACATAAAGTTATAAAATTCTCAACTTTAAACTCAAAGATAAAAGACTCGGGGTCAATATCGAGAGGGGTAAAGTGGTAAATTTATGAAATATTCCTAAAATGACTGATCAAATCATTACATTATCCACCACTAAAATCCATGTTCGTGTTTGGACATAAGCAAACAAAATTACATAAAGCCTCGATAAGCTGAGGATATTTGGCACGCATATCTAACTCTGTCTCCCAAGTCATCTCACCAAGTGAATGGTGTTTTCACTGCACCTTCACTGAAGAAATCTCATTTTTTCTATGCTTTTGGACCTGCCTATCCAAAATTTCTATAGGATCCTCCTCAAAAGATAAGTCTGGACCCAACTCAACTGAATCAAGAGAAAGTACATCAAACTCATCTGACACGTACTTCTGAAGCATGGAGACATGAAACACACGATGCACGGTTGACAAGATAGGTGGTAAGGCCAACTTATATACCAACTCTCCCACTCGGTTCAAGATCACAAAAGGTACAATGAATCTAGGGATAAGTTTTCTCTTCTTTACAAACCTCATCACACCCTTCATGAGTGACATTCGGTGCCAAACATTATCACCCTCCATAAACACTAGGGATTTAACTCTGTAACACCCCGGAAACTAGTAGACCAAACTAGAGCCACAAGTTAGGGTTCTAAGGTTTGATGCATGTTAAATAAAGTCGTAAAAAAGACTTTTCGTACTTTGAATAATGGGATTAGTAGTTGAACGTCAAGACACGTGTTAGACCCCGTAGTTTATAAGACTATCTATGGAATGTTATAGGGTTGCAAGGGCCTAAGCTAGAAAGTTTGAGTGAAAGAAACCTTGTCCTTTGAAGGGATGTTTGGCGATGGGAGTACTTGATCGCCCAAGGGGTTGGGCGAGTCACCCTTGAGCTCTTGAGATCGCCTAGTGTACTGCCCCATTGGCCTAAGTTCTGGACCAAAGGGCGAGCTAAGTCGCAGCTCGCCAACCAGGTTGGCAAATTGCCCTTTAGCTCCCTAGATCGCCTAATGAAGCTGCCCATTTTGTGAGCTACTAGAAAAATGGGCGAGCGAAGGGTGCACTTGGAGAGTCGCCTATTGCCCTTGGTGAGCCCAAGGTTCCAAAGGGCAAGCTTAGATGGGAAAGGGGTGGAATTTTAAGTTAAAACGTTTTAGGTCCTTAGTTCTTTATCAAAGTTAACCCTACATTATTCTACTCTTTCCTAGCAACTATATAAGCTTATTAGACCTAATTTTACCTAAACTAAGTCATTCTCCCTAAAATCAAAATAAAACCCACTTCATCCTCTCCATAGAATATTTCTCTCTCTAAGAAGAACCTCCATTAAAGAAGAATCTAGGGTTGAAGCTAAGCTCAAGAACGAAGTCCATTGTTGAGAACTTGTGCTAGGAATTTGATTAAAGGTATGTTTAGATTTCATCTATGGGTTCTTCCACCCATAGAGTCCCCTAAGAATTTCCCCTAATTTGTGAAGAACCCCAATCTAAGCTAAGGTTTCTTCCAACATGTGGGTATATTTGGGTATGATTCCAAAAAGTTGGATAATATTTTTTTATGGTTGTTTTAGCATTGAATTGTGATATTATGATGAAATTATGTGTAGTCAATTGTTAACCCTATTTTACTTGATGAGTTTCATGTTTTGTGGGTTGATGCCATTAGAGGGGAATTTGAAGGTTCATGAGTAATCTTCCTAGACTAATGTCATGAGTAGTAATTGATCAAAGTTAGGATCATATAATTATGAATTGAACTAGACTCTATTGTATATGATGAATCTTGGCATGTAATGTTGAAATTGAACCTTTAGGACGAATTGTGGCTAGAATCATCTAGTAATGAAGAATGTGGTTGATGAGTGCCTTGAAATCCAGGTTCATAAGATGCTTTCATGTTATAGAGTTGTTAAGAGTGAAAACTCCTAGTTATTAATGTTGAAGGCTAATATGATAGATTATAGATGTTAAGACTTTGAGAAAAAAGTCTAATTAAAAATAGAGTCTAATAGGTACAATTATGGTGAAAGGCCTATACTCACCTAAGCTACCTTATGAATGCTTGAAGTAAGAAGTGATAGAATCACTTGAACATGGTTTGGTTGTCAAGGACATCCTTCCATGCGTTATGAGTGTTAACCAAGGCTTAACAAGTAAACCTTGGGGTGTATGTTTGGCTCTAAATGGATATTGAAGATGAGATGGAGCTTCACACAGGATAGGGTCCGGATTCCAAGAAGAAAGGAGAGCCACACCTAGTTGATGTGAGGACTATCCAAGTTAAAGGGGGAACTCTTACGTAGTAGAGTGTGGGTTCTCCCAAAGTTAGGTCTCATGAGATGGAAGCCTTTACGTAGTTGAGTTAAGGTTTCTAGTAGCAATCTCCATATCTAATGAACTAATACATGCTTGAAGAAGCATCTCATAGTGTTCTAAAACATGATTGAACTAAGACTTACTTAGTGAAGTACCTCATAGTGTTCAAGAGTATGAATGGACTTAGACACGCTTAAATTAGTATCTCATAGTGTCCATGTAAATGATGAACCTATACATGCTAAGAGTAGTATATCATAGGGTTCAATCTAATAATGAACTAAGATGTACTTAAGAGAGTACTTCATAGTGTTCTAAAGTCAAAGAGAGGAACTAGGTTCCAAACCAAGAAGAAATAGTAAGAGGACCTAAAAGTAATACTTAGCATGATTAGTATTATGGGATGCTATGATTGTATTGCACAAGTATGACTTAGGGTCACTAAAGAGAAGTCTTGAGATAGGATTGTGCTAGAGTTGCCTTTCCTAGTTATGATTGACTAAAGGTGAGAGATTTCCTTAGTTGTGAGAGTTAAACTAATAATGCGGCCAAGGTAGGGTGAATATGACTAGGATTACTTCAAGGCTATGCTTAGTGTGAAGGGTAGTATGGGATGTCTTTCATGCATTGCACAAGTGGGTCTTGAGGTTACTTAGAAGTATGGTACCCTTATGGCATAGAAAAGCTTAAGAGTTGACCTTGTGGGTAGACTGTGATTAAGATGACCAAAAAGGGATACTTGACTTGGGTAGTATTATGGGATGCTACTCTTGCTTTGCACTTGTATGCTTTTGAGGTTACTTAAGAATGGTGCTATTATGGTAAAGAAGACTAAGAGTCTTTTATGCTTATATGAGTATGAGCATGTCTTATATTGAATTATGTTTACATTAAGCTTTTGATGATTATTATGTTATGACTATGTTCTTATCTCTTATGATTATGTCTTATGTTGACTAACCATTTTGAGATGCTCTTCGATGTTCTGGTAGCTTTCATACTTGGTACATTTTGTACTAACACATATTGCTTATATTCTAATCAAATGTAGGGTTGAGGAGATTGAGTTACTTTGAAGGCTAGGTTTTTAAGGCTTTAAAAGAGTTGAAGAATTGGTGAGTCCTCATAGCTTTGAGGACAAAACCCATTATGTTCCTTTGATGTCATTTTTCTTCTGTTTTAGACTTATCTTGGGCTGCGTCCCAAGACTTTATTCGTGTTATTCATAGATGGTTTGAGACAAAGGTTTTAGTAAAGACCTCCGCTTTTATGAAATGTTTTATTTGAATGTTTTAAAGAAAGTTTTAAATTTCCCCTACTTTTCTATGATCTTATGTTATAATGACGCTAAGGGATTGTATTATACCCCTTCGGGATCGAGTACGTTGCGTTACGTCTATGGGGTACCCCTGGGTCGTGACAAACTCTCTAATCCGCATAACTCTTCTGTCGATTATGAGATGCCAACAATCTACCCTAGATCATACAAACCTGCTCCAAAGCATCTCTAAGAAAGTATGTATCTAATAAGTCCATCTCAGCTGAATCAAACTATCCCATTAGAGATCTACACTTTCTATCATACAACATTTGAAATGGGGCCATTCGAATACTGGAACGATAATTGTTGTTGTAGGCAAACTCTCATAAGGGAAAATGTTGATCCCATCTAGAACCAAAATCGATCACATAAGCTTGGAGCATATCCTCCAACACATGAATCATCCGCTCGGACTGACCATCTGTGAGAATGAAAAGTTGTACCCATATCCAATCGAGTACCCAAGTCATGATGTAATGCCTTCTACAAATGGGAAGTGAACAAAGAACCTTTATCAGAGACAATAAAAATTGAGACACCATGTATTCGCACAATCTGACTGATATAAGGCTCAACTAACTTCTCCATTGTATACTTCACCCGAACCGGAATGAAATGAGCAGACTTGGTCAATGTTTCCACAACCAACCAAATAGAACCATAACCACCCATGGTGGTGGGTAGTCTCACAATAAAGCTCATAATAATCCGTTCCCACTTCCAAGTAGGAATAGAAATCCTCTGAGATATACCTCCGGGCTGTTGGTGCTCACATTTGACCTATTGGCAAGTCAAACACCTTGAAACAAAATTTGCAACTCGCCTACCTTGGACACACAGATCTCTTTTCATTCAACATCATCAATAGTGTTGGAACAGATCATGATACATCTTCGTCGCCCCCAGATGGATGGAATAGCGGGAACAATGGGCCTCCTCAAGAATCAATCTAATCAACTCGCCTACATTTGGCACACAGATCCTACCCCCAATCATCAAGACACCATCAGAATCAAGGACAAAATCATTGGCTTCCCCTCTCATCACCTTGTCTCGAATGAGACACTTCTCTTTATCAAACTGACACTCGCGAATGTGCTCAACTTGGGAAAAACAAGCCTCACTAAAATAAAGCAACCACCCGTCTCCTCAGAAATCTGTAACCAGACGAAACTGTTGGTTAACCTATGAACTGTAACATCCGGCAATTCAAAATACCTATGAAGAGGCTTAGAATTTGGAATTAGTCATTTTTGGAAAGAATTTGAAAATCTGGAAAATTGGCTAAGTGTGGAAAAAAATGAATTTTTGGCCAACTTTGAGAAGCCATAACTCCTAGCCCATGATGAGTTAGGTGTAGTTCCAGTTATGTTTGCGAAGCTCGTGGAATGATCTTCCCAACGCCGTTGAGTTTGCTCGATTCCGAGTTCGTATGAGTGAGTTATGCCCTTTGGAAGTTGGGCAGTTGGTACAGGAAGTCGGCCGGAATTTTTAAGGGCATTTTGGTCTTTTCCCTAACCAATTCTTTTGGATATATGTATGTGTTAGACTGATTTTTAGATCATTTTTTTGTCCCATTTTAAAACAGTGAAGAGTGAGGGTTAGGGCTTGAGAGAGAAGAGGAGATCAAGCAAGTTTCCGTCGTGGATATCGTCGGGGGTGATCCCTATTGAGGTATGTGAGGTCATAGTGGTGGGTTGATCCTTTCCTCCACACGTCAAACTCGTTTTATTTTCAAGAAAAGATTGGTTGAGTTGTTGAAGTTGTAGTTGTGTTGTGTTGTTAATGTTGTTGAAATTGTAGTTGTGTTGTGTTGAAGTTCTTGTTGGTTTGGGACATGATTTGGTTGTGTTTTGAGTTGAAATCTATTGTATGTTGAGGGGTTTATGGTTCTAAGAATTTTAGGGCTGGAACCATTGAAGTTAAGGAGGTTTAGGGTTGGAAAAATGAAGGAGAAAAGTCGGGCTTCTTCCATGAAACAAGTCCGCGTCGCGGACTTGTTCCCTCTGTGAACAAAAAGCTTCTACGCGTCGCGGACAGGACGCGGACTCCACTGTTTTCAGAATTTAATTTCGTAATTTTTCTTAAGTTTAGCTGTCCTAAATCATTCCTAAACATCATGAGGTTTTTCCAAACACAAATCATGATCCTTAAATCCACAATTCGATTCAAGAAAGTTAGGATCAAAGTTAAGCCTAGAAGTTAAGAACTTAAATCAAAGCAAG
>JAJOOS010006432.1:0-19972 GCA_029582725.1 Solanum chiquidenum
ACACGTATACCCTAGTTATCTTTCTCAGCTTGATAATAACCAACATTGACTACTAAATTCTGATTACTTATTGAATTTTCATAATTGATTCACAAAACCCCCCCTTTTAATTAATTGTTGTTTTCTTGGAAATACTTTGACTAATTCGATATAATCGTGGGTTAAAGTAAAGTCTAAACCATTTTCCTCGTGGGATCGACCCCAACCTACAAGTTGGGTTCTTTACTTGATAACGATTGCTTACGCTTCTTTAGGGAGGTGTAATTTGAGCGTATCAGTATATATATATATATATTCAGACGAGTTTTGGGTACTCCCCACTATTAGTTATATCATGTTTTAAGCTTCCGCATAGTATCAGTTGTTCAGTGTGTTAGTATGCTTATGATATGCTAGCTCAGGGTTAGCTTGGGGTCACTCTTGATTCTAGGTCCTATGTTTAGGTTAAGGGGGTGGCCTAGGGGTGTGACAAATATCCTTGTTTATACCATTCCACCAATAGACCTCTCGCAAGTCAGGGTCCATCTTAGTGGCTTCTGGCTGAATGAAATATCGAGGTCTATGGTCTTCTGATAATAGTTTCTCTCTCAAGTCATCAATATTGGGAACACACAGATGACTTTGATATCGAACCACACCATTTCCCCTTTGGGAGAAAGCCTGAATAGACCATTTAAGAACTACTTCCTTTAATTCAACCAAAATCAGATCAAGACATTGCTTAGCTTTCACATCCGACATAAAGGATGATTTTGAACCATAATGAACAATAACACCACCTTCATTAGAATCAACCAACCAAACACCCAATCGGGCTAACATATGAACATCACAAACCAAATCCTTTTTATCTTCCTTAACATGAGCAACAATAGCCACTGATAGTTGACTAAGAGAATCTGTCACCACATTCGCCTTACCGATGTGATAGAGAACACTCATGTCATAATAATTTAGCACTCAAGCCACCTCCTTTGGCGAAGATTTAGATCTTTTTGCTTGAAAACTTATTGCAAACTTTTGTGGTTGGTGAAAAAATCAACATGCACACAACGCAAATAATGCCTCCAAATCTTTAACATGAAAACAATTGCCGCTAGCTCCAAATCATGGGTAGGATAGTTCTTTTCATGAACTTTAAGTTGCCTTGAAGAATAAGCAATAACCTTCCCATTTTGTATAAAAATACACCCTAATCCAATCCTTGAAGTATCACAATATACAACAAACCCATTAGACTCTTCTGGTAAAATCAACACTAGAGCGGAGGTAAGTCTATATTTCAATTCTTGGAAACTCTTCTCACACGTTTCTAGCCATAAGAACTTCACCTTCTTTTGGGTCAATACCATCAATAATGTAACACCTCAGAACTCAGACTTAGAAAATGCATCCGAAAACACCTGAACCAGTGAACCACGGCAGGGTTCACGGACCGTGATAGGGTCCATGGTCTGTTGACCTACCCGTGAACTTTAGTTCACCACCTTTCACGGGCCGTAGACCACCTCACGAGCCGTTCAGGTGCCCGTGGTGGGGAGTTAGAATCCCTCAGGCCTGATATCAGACCATGGAGACCTTCACGGGCCGTGGTCTTGACGACGGTCTGTGGGAGGGTCCGCAGACCTGAGCCAGCAGTCCACCAACCCAAGTGAAGAACCACGTCGACCTTCACTGTCCGTGGTCCTTCACACGGGCCATGATAGTGCTTGTGGTCGAGGACCCCAGAACCAGTGGCTACTGGACCAAGGACCATGACTGGTTTCATGGTCCGTGGTCCCTTTGACGGCCCATCATACGGGCCATGATCAGCCCGTCAGATCCTTAAGTCAGGGGTTGTTTGGTCTTTTCCCCTATGCGTTGGACAACTAAACTATGTCCTTTAAACCCTAAACTACGTGGTTTTTGTTAGTTTTAGCCTAGTAAATAAATTAGAACCTAACCTAATCAATTATTCACCTTAGTCAAGTAAAAAATAGAGCAAAATAGAGGAGAATAGTCAAGCAGTGATGTTTGTGTAATTAAGACACAACTTCCAATTCAAGTGTCTACGATCGTACAATAGTAATAGAACCCAACCAAAGGTTGGGGTCGAGTCCCAAGGGAGCGGTTTCTGAGAATTAAAAGTTAAGCGTGAATATGCTAAAGTTCATCATAGCTAAAAACATTATCGAGAAAACTCATAATAAGTTAAGGGGTTGACACAAGTGTCAATTATCAAAGAAGGGGGGTTTTATATTCATCTAGTGAACAAAAATAGCGAAAATATAAAGATGTGAGATAGGGAGACGGGATTCTTGGGATGTGATAGAAATATGGGATAAAATATACTATTTGGTAAATGTTATTGATAGTAAATCGCTGAATATTTGTGACAAGGTTAGACTTTAGTGGGGTAAATTCTCTCTCGAGCAACTTACCCCGAATCAACTCGGTTTCTCTCAAACACCGAGTTGCAGCACTTAAGCACAGCCTCCGCCTTAGCCCATTCACTCTCTCGAGCTGAATGTGTGGAAGAAGGTCTAGGATTCACTATCTCGAGCTGAACCCACGACGACCCAATAACCACCGGCTATCAATTTAGTAGTCTTAGTTTTAAAACCTCTCTCTCGAGCAAGCCAAAAACACTAAGATAAAATCGTATTTGCAACTACAATCCCATTAAGTTCAAACGCAACTACTAAACGAAATCACATTTAAACATCAAATATACTAACAATAAGCAATACCCAGCAGGAAATTTAACCCATATTCACAAAATCACACCCAAAGAATTGGGGTTTTAGCTAGACATGAAAAAGAGATAGAAATCAATACCAACAAGTGTTTCCATGAAGTGGGTACGATAGAAAATGTCTTTAAAAACGTCTAGGATGAAGATTCTAATTGGATACCCACTTCCAATTTCTTGGAGTTGTAAACCTTCTAAACCTTCAAGTTCAAGAACAATGTCTCCCAAAAACTCTAAGAACTAAGAGCTGAAAATATTCTCTACAACTTGATAAAGTTCTTGATTCCTTGATTGATTGATACTAAGCTATAGAATTAAATGAGTATTCATAGTTTTTGAAAATTTGTGTTGTGAAGGACCACTCGGCGCAGTTAGTCGGGATCGCCGATGCACTCGGCGATCCGCCCTTTGGTCTGGTTCATCTCCTTTCAGCTTTTGCCTTCAACATCTTTGCATTTTGAATCATTGGGCAATATAGTACAGCTTCGCGGAACTGCTCGGCGATGTGCCAACTGCTCCTTTTCACCACTGACTTGATCTTTTACTTCAGGGCTCAACACACTAGAACATTAGGCGAGATTAGGCGACATTAAGGCCATTCGGCGACTCGCCTAATGCATTAGGCGATTCTCAGGCCTTCGTTTCTTCGTCTTTTCAGCCGCCTTGTTCCTTTTTTCTAAGTAGTGTCCATGCTTTGCCTCAAACTCCAAATACCTGAAACTTAAGGATTTACATCAGTTATTGAGACAAAATATGCATCTGAGGAAACTAAATCTATCAAAATAAAGCCCTAAATGAGTCCAAATTGTAAACTCATCAACACCCCCAACTTAAACTTTTGCTTGTCCTCAGGTAAAACTCAAGTTCAGCAATTCAAAATGGATGTCTCAAACAGCGCTACACAAGACTTAATCATGAATGCACACACAAGACTCAACTTACTCATGCAAGGATCAATTGTGTACTCAAAGACTCAAGTTGTGACACACCATTATCAAAGAATCTCAAGCCCACTATACTCGCTTCAAATGCAAGTTCAAGCTCAACAAAGGAAATCAAATGCCCTCACACAAAAGAATGATTCCATTATCACATATAATGGTTCAATCATTTAAAGTTCTGAAATCTAATGCAACGCTCATACTCACAAAGATAAACATAATGCATGCTTTCACCCATAGGTTTGCCCGTATTTTCCAATCAACATTTGCTTTAGCTCACTCAAGAACAAAAAGGTCTTTTTCAAGGCTTGTAATGGGGCTGAGTGCAACGGTATGGTCATTTAGGCTCAATGATTTTCATCCTCATGAAATGTGGTGCTCACAACACCTTCTTTCCTCTTCTTTCATCATTTTCTTTAGTGCTCATAAGTCATCCCATTATTCACTTTCCATGGATTGTTCGGAAACTCCATTTTTTTTATATTTTCATAACTTTATTCCATGACATTTTCTTTTTCATTCTTTTCTTCTTTTTTTTTTTTTTTTTTTTTTGGAGGGATTCCATTTTTCTCAACACCATGGGTTAGGGGACTTTTCTAGCACTTCTTGACTTGCCTTTTCTTTTCACCACACCCCCAACTTAGGCTTTTTGTCTAAGTTGGCTATTCAATCAACCACAAATCAAGAGAATTATAGGTAGTGGATTAAGACACGTCATGTTTCCATCAAGTTTCTTTCAAAGAAGGGTAAGGCTCAAGGGGTGTTCAAAAGAGGTTCACACACACTCACATGGTAGGCCACAAAAGAGGTATATGTCAAATTGGCTCACACTCTTCGAAGTTGCCTAAGATCATATCAAAAGATAGCCTTATTTAGTCAACCAGACCAACGGGAAAAATTCTAGGTGTTATCATGCATGGTTCACAGTAAGTTCATCACACAAGGTATCGACACCAAAGTCAAACATGACTCCACACTTTTGTTAGTGTGCAATGTTTATCATAAGAGATTCAATTCGATAATTGGCTAGTCACAACGAGATGCAAAGAGTTCACATATTATCTATGCAACTTCAATTGGACTCATTGTAGCCGTACATTCATGTTCGCTCGATTATGAGCACTATTTGAATCATCGATATTGATCAAAACCGAGACTCAAATTTACTAAAGAACAACCACATTCGATACATATAGGAGGTGGAAAAAATTAAAATACAATTTTAGGGTAAAAAATTATTTAATGCAAGGAGCCACAAGTTCAAACCTTCCACAAAAAGTAGTATAAAATAAATTTAGCACAAAGCCCAATATATAAACAAAACAGATATGCACAAAGGTGGGCCTCACCCCACCACAAATAAGATCATTTGTCCTCAAATGCAAATAAAATTATCCAACATTGAAATAAAGAAAAATAAAGAGCGAGGTAAAGAGGGGGTCCTGTCTACGCAGTCGCTCCATTTGTCTAGGCATTAGTGCCCGATGCCTCACCCTGAGCCTGGGCATCAGTGCCCGAGGTCACCTCAGGAGGAACAGTAGTGCCAGATTCACAAAGGTCTGTTGAGTGTGAGTCCCCAACAACGACGCCATTTTGATGTTTGCGTAATCAAGACACAACTTCCAATTCAAGTGTCTACGATCGTACAATAGTAATATAACCCAACCAAGGGTTGGGGTCGAATCCCAACCATAGCTAAAAACATTATCGAGTAAAATCATAATAAGTTAGGATTATCAAAGGATGTGGGTTTTATATTCAACTAGTGAATAAAAGCAACAAAAATATAAGGATGTGAGATAGGGAGACGGGATTCTTGGGATGTGATATGAATATGGGATAAAATATAATATTGGGTAAATGTTATTGATAGTAAATTCTTGAATATTTGTGACTAGGCTAGACTTTAGTGGTGGTAAATTCTCTCTCGAGCAACTTACCCCGAATCAACTCGGTTTCTCTCGAACAGCGAGTTGCAACACTTAAGCACAGCCTCCACCTTAGCCCATTCACTCTCTCGAGCTGAATGTGTGGGAGAAGGTTTAGGATTTACTCACTCAATCTGAACCCACGACGACCCAATAACCACCGGCTATCAATTTAGTAGTCTTAGTTTTAAAACCTCTCTCTCGAGCAAGACAAAAACACAAAGATGAAATCGTATTTTCAACTACAATCCCATTAAGTTCAAACACAACTACTAAACGAAATCACATTTAAACAACAAATATACTAACAATAAGCAATATCCAGCAGGAAGTTTAACCCACATTCACAAAATCACACCCAAAGAATTGGGGTTTTAGCTAGACATGAAAAAGAGATAGAAATCAATACCAACAAGTGTTTCCATAAAGTGGGTACGATAGAAAATGTCTTTAAACACGTCTAGGATGAAGATTCTTGGATACCCACTTCCAATTTCTTGAAAAGAGGCACTAACAACTCAATGAGTTAAAACAATAGTAAGAGATAATATAAAGAGAGTTTTGTTCAGTTGAGAAATATGTATGAATTACAAGTGAATAGAACTCTCTTTTGTAATTGCAGAATGTTACAAATGAGACAAGTGATTGCAAAATGTTAACAGATAAAGTGAGACAAGAGATTGCAGAATGTTACAAATGAATAAGTGAAACAATGATTAGTTTCGTTTGGGTCTGAAACTGATGAAATATGTAAAACACAATAGAATTGATGCAAAATGACCTCCTGTTAGCGCATAGAATATTGAAAGACTGATAGTTTTGTTTGGGTCTAAAACTTGGAAAACTTGATAACTTTCAAGAAGATACATTCTAATAGTTGTTTAAAGCATTCTTTCAATTTTTTCTAGTTTGTTCTCTGATTTTTGTGTATTTGTATATCAGCTATGCATCCTCCTATATGAGTTATTTTTCCTTCTCTAAACTTGATTTGTTGATTGTTTTCTTGTTATAGCATATATAGTGTATAGTGTGTGCCTAAAGAATCGGTTATTTTTTTACAATGAAATTCACTCGAGTTGATGAAAGATGAAGAAAGCAATAGAACTGATGCAAATTACCTCTTGTATATGATATACATGGTAGGTAGAAACAACGATAGTTTCATTTAGGTTTGAAAACGTGGAAAACTCAATATTTTTCAAGAAGATACTTTCTAATAGTTGCACCATATTTTTTTATGTTGTTGTAAAACTGAATCACTAGCTATTTTCTGTTTGTTCAACTTTCTAGTAAGTTTCCTCTTTTGGGAGCTAATTTTTTCTTTTTTTCTATATTTGATTTGTTTGAGTTACACTACACTTATTTGAATTACTCTTCTTCTCTGAGATTAGTTGGTCGATTTTTTTGAAGTATATTCAAGTTTATAGTGTGATAAGATCCCAAAAATAAGGTGATCAACCCTAAGATAAATGACTGCTCTGAAAGAAACAAAACAGTGAGCTACTATTGAACAGAGGCACCCACAAGTAATGAGTTAAAACAGTGTTCAGAGAGAAGATATAGGAATTTGTATTCGACTCGAGATATTTTTTTGAATTACAAGTAAATAATTCATTACCTTTTAAGACTAACAGAGCATGCGGGAAAGTGGTTACAGTTATGGAAACTGATCCAAATAAGTAGCCACGTGCAATGATTAGTCCATGAATTGGACTCATTTAGGGATATATTTTGATAGAATTAGTGTCCTCAAATGCATATTTTATCTCAATATCTTATGAAAACCCTTAAGTTTCAGGTATTTGGGGTTTAAGGGAAAGCATGGACGCTACTTAGCAAAAAAGGAACAAAGGCAGTTGAAAGAACGAAGAAATGAAAATCTGAGAATCTTCGAACTCGTTCGGCGAGTCACCAAAACGTCTTATCCTCGCGTTTTATTCCAGGTGGAATTACACATCAGCCCTATGCGATAGCAGCCCACCTGCTTGAACACAAGGCTGAAGCAAACCAAGAAGTAGAGAAGGACTTTATACTGGCCGCATTGTTGACACAAATGGATTAGTTGGCCAAAAAAGATAGTGGAGATTGAAGTCCAATTCAAAAGGAAGGATAGATACATTCCCCCTCATGAGCGAAGAAACCCCAAGGACAATGAGGGTAAACGTGTTTAGGGAATGCTACCAATCATTCTCAACAAGGTAAGTGAGCATGATAAGGTGCTGGAAGAAGTGAACACAAATATCAAACTGATGAAACATATGATTGGTTCTCATTCCAGATCCAGCCAGCTGCTCGAGAACCTTACGGGTCATGTGATGCCTCTTCTCCATCTGGCATAAAGTAGGGGGTTGCCAAGTGATGTTTTGGATAACCCTAAAAGTGAAGTTTAGGTGTTAACCCACATCGTGCCACAATGTTAACTAAGGCGTTTTTTGGGAGGAAACACAAACCCTTAAATGCTTTAATTTTGGTAAAATAATGGTGTGTCGTTTGTACAGGTTGAAGTGCGGAAAGTGTTTGAAAAACTGCAGGGTGGGGAGCAACAGGTCCAGTCAGTGAGTCACCGAGGAGGTCGGCGAGCCCGACCTAATCCACCGTTTGACTCAAGACATCTTAAAATTGGAGTCTATACAACTCGGCGAGCCTAGGAAATTATTGGTGAATCGCCGACCATGTCAGTGATCTTGACGGAGACCGTCGTTAGGCCCCTCATACTAACTGGAGGTTATGTAAAATTCTGTGAGGTAAATGAACTCTCGGCGAATCACCGAGAGGATAGGAAAGCTCGACTAACGCCGCTGAATGGGCAAAACCTGGATGGTTTTGCTGGCCGAAGGTTTAAAGTTCTTAACTCATCCACTTTCCCTTACTTTTTATCTTCCCAAACTCACACCCGTACACTAGTTCCTACATTTCCACATTTTTAGAGTATTTTTAGTGTTGATTTGTGCTCGGAGTTGGATTACATTGCCGCCTACCGTTCCAATCTTCTTTTTATCAACACAAAAGGTTGATTTTCTATTTCCCAAGTTTATTTTATCAAACATTATACTCATTTGCAATAGTCTGATCTTGTTGAAGTGTTCTTATCTTGCCTGATAGGATTAGATTGTTTACATGCATTATTTAATTTGATAATCTTACTCGAGTAGTTGTGATAGTTGAAATCCCGTTATTGTATGCCTTAAACCGGAATTAAATTCAAGGGGTTGTGTTTGGTTGCTATGGGTCCTACATTAATTGTACTAATGCATACTTTGATTTTGTTTTCGGGGGTTATAGGGTTGAATTCGAGAAGTTGGGTTGAAAATAGGCACATTTAGCTGTTTGGCGAGGTTGGTCGAGCTCGCCGTTTCGCCTAATGTCCCCATCTCGCCGTTAAATTTTATGCTCTATGTGTTGATGGGTTCTGCATATTTTGGTGAGAAGTTGAAGGTTGCAAAAGACATTCGACAACTCACCAAAAGTCTCTTTTTATCCTTGTCAACTCCCCTAGATCTCTGTGCACTGTAGCTTTCAGCGGACTAACCATAGATCGCCGAAGGATATCAGGGAAGCATCGAAAGAGTCGGCAAAGGTTACGTGCAATTGATCTCCGATGCTTTTTATCAAATGTTTCCCTAAGTTCTCTTCGAGATTTTGCAGATATGACTAAATCTAAAGCTGTTGAAAGAATAATGCCAGCTCTAGAGAAGCCCAAAGGGATTGTGATAAAGGAGGATGATGTTATGTCAGAAAAAAAGCTTCAAAACTATCCACAATTACAGGGAAAGGCAAGGGCAAGTGACCCACTTCTGCTAGGAAAACCATTACCCTGGACCCTAATATTCCTTCATGGGCCAGGGGATTTGGTAGAACGGTGCATGTCTTCCTGGCAGACTCACACTCAACAGACCTTGGTGAATCTGGTACTACTATTCCCCCTGAGGTGACCTTAGGTACTGATGACCAGGCTCAGGGTGAGGCATCAGGCACTGCTGCCCAGACAGACGGATCGACTGCGTACACAGGACCCCCTCTTTACCTCCCTCTCTATTTTTCTTTATTTCACGGTTACATAATTTTTATTTGCATTTGAGGACAAATGATTTTAATTATGGTGGGGTGTGGCCCACTTTTGTGTGCACTATATTCTTGTTGGGTTGAGAATCATAATATTGTGTTTTATACTATTTTTCATGGAAGGTTTGAGCTTGTGGCTCCGTGTTTTAAAGTTAGAAATGATTTTGACCCTTCCGAAATTTTTTTGCCACCTCTTCTTTGTTGAATGTGGTTGTTCTTTGCAAAATGAGTCTTGGTTCTGATTAATATCGATGACTCGAATAGTGCTCTTAATTGAGCAAACATGAATGTAAAGCTACGATGAGGCGAAATGAAGTTGCATAGCCAATATGTGAACTCTTTGCACTCGTTGTGACTAGTAAATTATCAAATTGAGTCTCTTGTGATGACGGTTGCACCCTAGCGAAAGTGTGGAGTCTTGTTTGACTGTAGTGTCAATGCCTAGTGTGATGAGCTTACCATGAATTGTGCATATGATGAATCCTTGAATTTGTCCCATTGGTCCAATTTACTAAAGTGATGTGAACTCTTGAGATGATCTTAGGCAACTTTTGAGAGTGTGAATAAATTTGACATATATCTCTTTTGTGGCCTACCTTGTCAGTGTGTGAACCAATTTTGAACACCCCTTGAACCCTACACTTCTTGGAAGAAACTTGATGAAAACATGACCTCCTTTTATCCATTACCTTTAACCCTTATGAAGTTTTGATTAGTTTGAATAGCCAACTTAGGCCAAAAGCCTAAGTTGGGGGTGTGGTGAAAAGGAAGGGTGAATCAAGAAGTGCAAGAAAGTCCTTCTTACCCATGGTTTTGAGAGAAATGATACCCATCCATACAAATAAAAAAGGAATAAAGTTGTGAAAATACAAAGAAAATGGGATACCCAAAAAATCCATGGGAAGTAACTAATGGAATGACTCATGAGCACTTAAGTGAATGATGAAGGAAAAGGAAAGGAAGTGTTGTGAGCCCCACTTCTCATGAGGATAAAAGTCACTGAGCCTAAATGACCATACCTTTGCACTCAGCCCATTAGAAGCCCTGAAAAGACCTTTTTGATCATGAGTAACCTGAAACAGGTGTCGATTGGAAAATACGGGCAAACCTATGGGTGAAGTTATGCATTGTATTCATCTTTGTGAGTGTGAGCATTGCATTTGATTCCAAAGCTTTTAAATTGTGTACATTTGTGTGTGAATATGGAATCATTCTTTGTGTGAGGGCATTGTACACTTTAGTTGAGTTTGAACTTGCATTTGAAGCAAGTATTGTGAGCACGAGATTCTTTGGTATTGGTGAGTCGCAACTTGAATATTTGAGTACAAAATTGACCTTTGCATAAGTAAATTGAGCCTTGTCGCATGCATTCATGATTGAGTCTTGTGCATCACTGTTCTAGACACCCTTTTTGAATGACTGAACTCGAGTTTGCTTGAGGACCAACAAAAGTTTAAGTTGTGGGTGTTGATGAGTCAATGAATTGGACTCATTTAGGGCTATATTTTGATAGAATTAGTATCCTCAAATACATATTTTGTCTTAATATATGATGAAAATCCTCAAGTTTCAGGTATTTGGAGTTTGAGGGAGAGCCTGGACACTACTTAGCAAAAAAGGAACAAAGGCAACTGAAAGAACGAAGAAATGAATATCTGAGAATCGTCGAACCAGTTCGACGAGTCGACAATAGGTCTTATCCTCGCATTTTGTCCCAGTGTGCTGAGCCTTGAAAGAAAGAATCAAATCGGCGGTGAAAAAGAGCAGTCGGCGTGTCGCTGAATAGCTCCGTGAAGCAGTACTATGTCACCCAATGATCCAAAACACGACAATGCTGAAGGATAGAGTAAAACGGCGATGAAAAATGCCAAAGGGCGGATCGTCGAGTTGATAAGCAATCTCGACTAACGGCACTGAATGATCTGCTGCAGCACAGATTTTTTGAAAACTATAAATTCTAGTATCGAATTTTTAGCTTTGAACAGTAATTTTTTAGACTTTGCTTCTATTTTTGAGTTCTAAGTTTGGAGAGGATTTTGAAGAACTTAAAGATTCAAAGGGTTTCAACTCCAAGATTTTGGACTTGGGTCTTGTGGATTCTTCACTCTTGACTTGTTTTTAGACTTAAATCTTCATACCTATTTGAATGCAAACTCAAATTGGTATAAATTTCTATCTCTTTAGCGTGTCTAGCTAAAACCCCAATTCTTGGAGTGTGATTTTGTGAATATGGGTTAGATTATCTGTTAGGTCTTGCTTGTTGATGGTTTATTTGTTGTTTTGATGTGATTTCGTTTAGTAGTTGTGGTGGAACTTAATGAAATAGTAGTTGCAAATACGATTTCACCTTTGTGTTTTCGGCTTGCTCGAGAGAGAGGTCGTAAAACTAAGACTACTAAATTCATGGCCGGTGGGAGTGGGTCGATATAAGGTTCAACTCGAAAGAGTGAACCCTAGTCCTTCTCCCACACACTCAGCTTAAGAGAGTGAGTGGGCTAAGCCGAAGGCTATTCTTAAAGTGGCAACCCGGTGTTCGAAAGAAACCGGGTTGATTCGGGGTAAGTTGCTCGAGAGGGAATTTACCCCCACTATAGTCTAGCCTAGTCACAAATATTCAACGAGTTTACCAACAAAAGCATGTACCCAATAGTTTAGTTTATCCCGTATTCCTACCACATCTCAAGAATCCCCTAACTCTCTATCTCGTTTTCATATATTTCCGTTGTTTTTTAATCCATAATTGTTACAAACCCCTATTGTTAATTGACACTTTTGTGTCATCGCTTAGATTTAGTATGTTTCTATTCGATAATGTTTATAGCTACGACTAATTAGAACTAAATTTTATTTTTCTATTAATTTTCACCACCACTCCCTTGGGACTAGGCCCCAACCCTTGGTTGGGTTATTATACTATTGCACCATCATAGACACTCAAATTGGAAGTTGTGTCTTGATTACGCAAACATCATGCAACTAATTCCTAAGAGATTTCTATCTAACTAAAATAAATTAGTAGTTTGAAAAGAACCATTGAAGTATTATCTGTTATAAATGGACCATATCATAGTGTTTTGTGTGTGTCTAAGGAATCGATCATATTGTTTTTACAATCAAATTAACTCAAACTCACAAAAGATAAAAGAAGCAACAAAATGGATACAAATTACCCCATGTGGTATTGTACATAAAACGTAGAAATAGTTATAGTTCTATTTGTGTTACAAACTTAGCAAACTCGAGATCTTTCAAGAGATATGTTCTTACAATTGCACCATATATTCATCAATTCCTATCAAACTCAATCACCACAAATTAATCAAAAAAAAGTGTAAATAATAGATTGTAATTAACTTTTAGAAGGTTAAAGATGAAACTCATGAGTTCTTACCGTTATACTTCATGTGGTTCTATATATAGAAGGTAGAAACAATGATAATTCTCTTTGGGTTTGAAACTTGGCAAACTCGAGATATTTCAAGAAGAAACGTTCTTATAGTTGCATCACATATTCTTCCATTCTTGTAAAACTCAAGCTCAACAAATTTACCCAAATGACTGTAAATAACAGATTGTAAACTGTCCGCATTTTATAATTTACCAAAACGTCTGTAAATAACATATTGTAAGTTGTAAATAATAGATTGAATTTAATTTTGATAACGTAATGAACTAGTTACAAAATCACCCGTTCTGTGCATTTTATATTTTTCCTGATCGTTTATATTTTCATAATCTATTTTTATGTAATATCCAAGGTTATGGCACCTAGTAAAAAATGGCTGCAACTTTCTCTTGATAATCGTGTTGACCAAGCCTATTTAGACGGGGTGAAAAAGTTTTTGGATTATGCTTTTCGGGGATCAGGAGAAGAAGATGAATTACGATGTCCATGTTACAAATGTTGTAATACAACAGTAGGAACTTGTGATGATGTGATGTATCTTTTGTGAACTGATAGACATGATTTTTCTTATTACTACATTGTCGCACATGATTCTCATTTTGCGGTGGGGATCACGGGATTGATTTCACCTTTTTGATTATTGATAATTCATACTGTTAAAAAATCCTATTCTTGATTACTTTGATTCTCTCATTCAGTTCACTAGTAACTATCTGAAAGACTACTTTATTTTGTTCTTCAGTTCAATGGATAGAAAGTTTCCTTATAATTTTTCTACCTTTGGCGCTTTTTACAGGTTCAATACGAAAACTGAAAATGTGGACGGATCAAGTATGAAAATTACTATCAGATACTCATTTGTTAAGCCCGGGCCAATTGGAAAAGGACGAGCACGAGAGCTTAAATCGTTGACGTCAAAAGGATAAAATCCAACTAAGAGTTTTTTCCCCCAATCTACTGATGTAGTTAAGCAATACATCCAAGAAGTTGAAAGAAGTTAGCTTTTTAATATATGTTGAGTTTTTAATTGCATATATATACATATCTTATTCACTTATCTCACTTTGTAGTATATAGTTATCCTCTCATTAATGTATTATCATCTATCTATTTATGGATGACTTTTGCTTTTTTCCAGGTGTCATTGGGAAGGGGCGACAACAAGAACTTACCTATGTCACCATGTCTTCTAGTCATGATAAGAGAGCGATACACAAGAAGTCCATGGCTCTTGAGAAAGAGTATATGCAAGTTAATGCTTCATTTCATCCATCGACCAAGAAAGTTGAGCAAAACACCCAAGAATTTGAAACAAGTATATTTTTTATGACCGTTGACATTTTGAATTACATAAATAATTTAAATTGAATTTCAATGCTTCTTCGCCTATAACTTAGTTTTGCTGGTCTGTCTTGCTAGTTTTATCCATATACCTTGTAATGTCAACTCCTAAAAATTGAGACCTTATTTTTCGTAGAATTATTTTGCATTCAATACAATACTTTGTCAAATAGTCACAGGGAAATTGTATTCAAACAGTAATGGCTTGTTTTCTCCATGTTCTATTGGTAAGGAACGAGGAACCTGACATAAAAACTCCACCATGCCTTCTAGTGAAGTTCATACTCCCTTTCATTCATTTACTAATCAAGTAAAGCAATGTACCAAAGAAGTTGAAACAAGTATGTTTCTTTTTTAAAATATGTTATGGTTCTCCATGTCCTAGATGTAAAGGTGTCCATACTTCATGTGTTTATGCAATCTTTGCAAACTCTATAGCATTCTTATATTCATTCAAAGGCTGTTGATTTACCTGAGTTGTCACAAGTGATTTGAATTTGATTTACTTGTGCAATATGTGCAAGTCATTTGAATTTGATTTACCTGTGAAGCCTGTGCAAGTGATTTGACTTTGAAGAACTTGATGGTGCCAAGTAATTTGAGTGCTTATTAGTTCCCATATGTTCTTCATTGTGATTTCCTGAGCCTTGCAGACCATTCACTGTTTGGACCTGGTTGTGTTCAGGTCGACGATGCTCCTTTCCATTCAATTAATTTTGAGATTTAGAACACCCATCTGCTTGTTCAATAAGTATCTCAGAGTTGTTGTTGGATTTTCTTATTAGTTCGATTTAATGCTGCTCCTCCAGGGGGACCCCACCTGCCCCTCCATTCCTTTCTACTTGAATTAATCCACCTAAGGTTCATCGAGATTATTTTCCTTGCCCATTCGAACTCTCCTTCTGAAATAGTTATCGCCATCACTTCAATTTTTTGAATTTTTGAAGAGTTGGATGATGAATTCATTGATGAAGAGCTGGTGGCTGTTCGGTCACCTTTATAGAGCCGGTGATTGGAATTGATCTCTGTAGCTTCTTTATGTTCCCTGCATTAGTGAGAGACAATTTAAAGATCACTGCACATCTTCTTTTTCTGCACAAATATTCATAATGATACTCCTTAACATAAATGTTTTGTTATAGAAAAATCACTCATCAGATTGCAACTTCTGTTTTTCACCATTTTCTAGCAGTAATCATATCTTATTTCAACTAATCAATCAGTTGCCTTCATTCTTGGTTTCTATCTTCAACACAAATACTTTTTGATACACTTAAATCAGTGTTGATGTTTTCCTCTCTTTTTCCATGTTGTTCCTCATCATGAATATCAGTTCTTTCGTCTGTATAGGCAGGGGCTGTTTTTCCTCTTTGTTTCCGGCCTTTATTCCACAGTATGTTTTCTTCGTCTACATCTGATGTGATAAGCCTGTTGTTACTGTGACTTTGTCCAGTGGTTTCCTCTTCTAATTGTATGTTTTTATTATCTTCATATGTAATAGGTAAAACTTCATTCAACTCAAGGTTCTTGGTCTGCATTTATCTTGGTGGCTTGTTGATCAACATCCTTAGAGTTTTCCTCATTCGGTCGGTGATTGTCTTGTTGTGCATAGCCTACGGTGTTAGCCTTCAATATATAGGTCTCTTAGATTTGATGAAATCACAGTAATGCAATCTGTAGACGTTTTAGACTTGTGACACACCCTCAAGGATCAGTTTGAGATTGTTTAGCTCCTACAATGATTAAGAATTGGAAGAAAACAATTATAAATTGTTTGTTTCCCCTGCTACATAGATAACATGGTTCTTTATCCTGAAACCTTTATAGCTTGATTGTTAAATTCCTCCGCAACAACTTGTTTTCCTTGAAAGATAATATAAATATTTTTGATGAATTTTTTTTCTATTTGTACTAATCTTTTGTCATTGAAATTCTATAGATTTTGATTCTTGGTTTATTAATCTTTTTTTTAGTGTGTGTATTTGCTGCTTTAACTAGGCATTATTTGAAATATGACACCTACTACATTTCTGCTTTTGAAGTATTTAAACAACAGTTCAACATTCAGAATAACATAGAAGGGTATGCAATATTGTTGTTATTAGACATAAACCACAGTTCAACATTAAATTATAGACCTTAAGAATGAGACTATGATTCTTAATTATATAAATCCTCTTTGAAATATACGAAGTGCTGATTATTAAACTGAATTATTAATGTCTGTTTTACTTTCGACAATAGTGCATGAACTGCTAACTTGAAAAACAAACAACACTACTCTTCACATAAATATGAATCAAACATTTACATGTAGAGAGTTTCACTGAAAACCTCACTGGATTCCAAGATCCCTAGTTCCTTTTTATGTTCTTTTTCTAAGTAGAACCCTCTATGAGTTCCAAAATACTGATTTACTCCTTTAAAAAAGTTTATTAATCTCAAAGTTTTCTTAATCATTCTTTCTTATTTTCATGCAGATTATTGATATACCTAGATAACCCTTGGTAAATTTTGGATTTCTTTTGTGAAGATTGAAGCCACAGGTGAAGAAGAAAGTTTAGAAGAAGCATAAGACCATTAATATTTTGCTAGGAAAGTTATGACAAACTTGAAATTGTGTCCTAGCTCGGGATATTGTTGATTTGCTAAGCTTTTTTTTGTTAAGAAAATGTTGAAACTAACAACATGGGATGGTAACTTATTTTTATATTTATGTCAGCCTTTTGTATGAAGATATACCGTAGCAAAGCTTATAATTTTTTTGTGATATGAAGATCCAGAACCATTGGTGGTCAACCAGAGACCAAAATATTTGTTCGTCTCTAAAGGTTCATCTAGGACGAGACTGTTATTGTCTCTAGAAGATCCATCTAGGATGAGACAACTTCTTGTCCCTAAAGGTTCATTTAGGATGAGGTATTTTTTGTCGTGAAAAACAATCAAGGACGACGTAGTTGATCATAAAAAAAGTAATCTAGGATGAGATAGTTGGTCATCCCAAAAGAGTATTCTAGGACGAGTTAGTTGCTAGTCTCTAGAGGGAATTAATGACCAGAAAATGACAAGTTTTCCAAGAAGGAAATCATCTATTTGGGACGAGATATGTAGTCTCTGAAGGTGTTTTGGCTACTAGCTTTCTTGTTGTCTCTAAAGATAGTTTACGACCGGCCAAAGTTACCCGTCTCAATTGAACCTTTAGCGAAAACGTATTTAAGGATTGGTGGAGACCAACCTTTTCCTATCTCAATACACTATCTGGGACTGGAATTTGGACTTTCTGGGACCATATTTCCATTCCTTAGAGACTGTTTTTCTTGTAGTGATAGATTAGAACCCCTTAACGAACCATATATAGTAATCAACCAACTGTAACATCTCAGATTTGAGTTAGAGGGGAGCAGGAAAATTGGAAAATGGTAGGGAGGCATCCACGATGGTCAACCACGGCCTAAAGGTTTAACCACGGACTGTAGGAGTGTCCGTGGATTGGCCTCCCCAAAACAGTTCCAGGGGTCCAGGTCCACTGCCTAACAACAGACCGTCGGCCAGACCACAGTCCGTGGTCGGAGGTCCATAGGTAGAACCCTCAGAAAACCAGTGTTTGATCATCAAACCACAACTGATCAGGTTGGACTGTAGGTCAGTCGACAGTGCATCAATCAGAGGTCCGTGGATAGAGATCTGGCAGTTATTTTAGGGGTATATGGGACTTTTCCAGTTTTAATTATATCAATATGGTGTCATTTTGCCTAGACCTAGACCCTCTATATAAGTTATTTATATCCCCAAACTCATTCAATTAATTCAATCTCTCAATTCCCAAAATAAAACCCAAATCCCCTCTCAAATATACTCTCTCAAGAAGGTGGAAAAATAAGAAGGGAAATTGAAGCTAGGTCAAGATCAAGTCTCCCAATCATCAAGATTTTTTGTCTTTGTGAGTAAGGTATGATGGATTTTCATCCATGGGATCCTTCCTCCCATGGAGTCCCCTAGAATTCCACAATTTGAAGAAGAATTCCCCTAATTCTAGTTAGGAGTTCTTCCATTGTTGTGGGTTATGATGAATGTTGATCCAATTGAGTGGATTATGATTTTTTATGATTAAATTGATAGAATTTCATGTATTTAGGATTAAATTACATGTACCCATGCCTATCCTATGATTTTAGGGTTAAATTGATGCGTTGGGTTTGACGCCATGTGAGGGAAACTTTTTGGGCTAGATGTCTCCTTATAGATTGATGATTTATGACTAGAATTTCTCTAGATTGAAGCATATATGATGAGTATGACGTTAATTTCTTGAGAGTAAAGCATTGATGATGATCATGATATGTAGTTCTTTGAGAGTAAAGCCTAGAGTATGAACTTTTGATTGATTGATGTTATGATGTGGAAGGGATACTTCCCATGATGAATTGATAAGAATGATTAAATGAATGTGAAATATTTACTCACTTGAATGATTCTATGTTGAAAGCATTGCTCACCTAAAATCAATCTAGACTAAAATACTTAATGAGTGATGAGGCTAGAGGCGATTACCCTTGACCTCCATATGTAAGGATATGAGGTGATTTCCTATACTCCTTAGACCTGAACAAGAGGTGATTCCCCACGTTCTTACTATGATGAATGTAAATGGAGGTGAGTTCCCATGCTCCTTATGAAATGATGTGGAGGCGAGTACCTGCATCATATGATGAGGTTGTGGAGGCGAGTACCCGCAATCTAAAAGTAAGTAAGGTAAGATGCAAATATCTATTAGCCTTTATGAACTAGGCATTGAGGTGAATCCTCATGTGTTTAAAAATATGTATGACTAATGTGATTATGTTATGAAGTTGATTTACTTTGTGTGTTGCGAGATATGCCTTCCATGATGATTCTTATTATGTTTTGATTATGATTATGCCTTATGTGTCATGATTGACTAATGCTTAATTTATGTTGTTTATTCTAGCCATCATATTTAGTACTTGATTGTACTAACACATACTACAAATTTAGGGTCCTACGTTCCCGATTCTCACACTTGTGCCTATAGTGATCAAGGAAGTGAAGCTTTGGTGAGTCCTCATTATATTCGAGCATTGGATAACCCTTTATCTCTTTTGTATTTCTTTTAATATTGGAATATTGTATGGCCTGCATCCCAATATTTTATTCTCTTATGTTAGATGGTTTGAGACAATGTTGTTAGACTTCTGCTCATTTTATAAAAGACTTTGATTGTATTGAAATGTTTTAAATTTCTGCACCTTTTCTATTACTTTTTGTTATGATATTATAAGTGTCTTGTATGAGGCATATGATACGCTCAAATTACACCTCCCTAAAGAAGCATAAGCGATCGTTATCAAGTAAAGAACCCAACTTGTAGGTTGGGGTCGATCCCACAAGGAAAATGGTTTAGACTTTACTTTAACACACAATTATAGCCAATTAGTCAAAGTACTTCCAATAAAAAAATAATTAATTAAAAGGGGGGGTTTTGTGAAACCAATTGTAAGAATTCAATAAGTAATCAGAAATCAGAAGTCAATTTTAGTTGTTA
>JAJOOS010006433.1:0-10191 GCA_029582725.1 Solanum chiquidenum
GTATGCATTTTCTATTTTAGATTTAAACATAGTACCAAATTCAGCTGAATTTTGTTTGCATATATGGTATGACACATGTATAGTTTGGTGCTTTTCTATGCAGCACTGGTGAGCTGCTGCAAATGATCTATTATATCATGAACTAGTGTGGTCTATTTGATAATATTACTATTTGCTGGCTGTTGAGTAAACTTACCCTCAATTCGTTATGCTGTTATGTTATTTCATTTTCACTTGATATGCCCCTTTGCCTTTATGACAAAATGTTCCATTTTAAAGTTAGGGATGATGAGATCATTTAACCTTGTAAATTATTGAAGTATACAAAAACATAGATCAGCAATGCAAGACAACTCTTAGTCTAGATCAGCATACAATGGATCAATATAGAACGTGTTGTGCAATAGCAGTTTCTCATTCTTCCATATGAGTTGTATAAAGTTATACTAATCATGCTTCTTTTCCGGATAGTCTGGAAGATTTCAGGAAGTTTGGAGATGTCATGGAGGCAGTTAAAGATAAAGGGGTGGTTGTTGCTGTAGCATCACCAGATGATGTTGAGGCAGCCAACAAGGAGCGTTCTAACTTCTTGGAAGTCAAGAAAGCACTCTGATTCTGATCAAGTCTTCCTCGGAAAATGCTTGTATGCATCATTTGATGTTAGAATCCTCAATCCCGGATTAAAGGAAAGGAAGCCAAGAAGGGGGAAGAAAAAGACTCTATAGAATCAGGAAGAATACCTTTTACAGAAGCTTGGAAGGCAGAGAAATCAGTGTGCCAATATACTTTATTAATCCAATAGCCACCTAAACTTTACTGGGAAGTTTCAATATTATAGTTTTTTAACAGATTAATTTATCTGCTTTTAAGTTTTAAAAAAAGTCTCAAGATACTCCTATTCCATTTTGCAATGGTATAATTAACCTTTAAGTTATAAAGAAACTATTTTTGTGACTTTGTTTTACATTTAGCCATTGTTTGGTCTGTGATAAGTTGTACAGTTTAGCTCAGCTGGATATTAATAGACCCAAATGGGTGGGTTTGACTCGTTTCAATCTTTTTACAGGTATTAGCATATGTCACGCTTTCAGAGTTTCCTTCAATATAAAAACTTGTAAAAGTTTTGCCAGTTTGCTCATGTTGTTGGTTTCGAGCTTAATTTGATAAAGGAAGAAGGTTACAGTAGGTAAGCAACTATTATATATAATACTACAGTAGCCGACTCAAAAATGCTTGGAATTGAGGTGAAGTACTCATTGTTTCAATTGTGATTTGAGCATAAATTTTGATGTTATGTTGTAGCTCAATATTGTTAGTATATAGCAAAATATTTCTGAATTGTTACATCTATTGTTGGGTAGAAAGAAGATGAGGTGGTCCTCCACATATGGCATGTGGAGACAATAAGTTGAAAAATAGATGTAAAGAGACATTTACCCTTGTTTTTAGGGGGCCTTGTCTCTTCTCTACACATAACTCCTTTCATATATGCCACACCCACACCCCTTAACTTATCAATATGGGGGAATCCTATGTGCCTTCCAATCTACTACAAATTCCTTTGCATAAACAAAAAAAATAAAATGTTTAATAATATCAACAAATTGGAAAGTGTTTCGACGAAAATTTTGAGTGCGAGAGACTAATATAAGTGTTAGAAGCGAGTAATATGAAGTTAAAGCATTTTCTTCCTTTTGATGATTTATTTTTTCCCATGAAGAATAACTTAACTATGTCATGTATCAAATACCAGAAAATGACTTCTCCATGAATACAAATTCTCTTCTTTAATTATTTGACTTTGGTCTGAATTATTTTTGCCTAACTATAAAACAAGTATTAATGGAAAGGTGTAAGGTTGAAATGGGCAGTTAATATTGCGTAAAGGCATATATAACTAACTCAATACAGTTATAACTTGTAACAGGTATTATATTACTGTACTTATTAATTGTCTTTTATGAGGATTGTTAGGCACTCTTTTTCCCTTTCTGTTAAAGACTCCCAATTAACTTATTTATAGTACCAATTTATGTGTATAGCTAAGTATCTACGGTGGTGGGAGACAGTTGATAAATTAGTTAAAATATGTGTAAGCTGATCTTAACTACGATTATAAAAACTATCTTATCAAATGGACACATGAAATAATCTCTTGAAGTGCGTGCTTAAGTTAATTTGAGCCGAAGGTCTTTTGAAAACGTGGTAAAATTTGCGTACACTCTATATAGTACGTACCCTCCTCAGATCCCATTGATGGGACTCTATTGTTGTTGTTGAGTACTCGAGTTAATAGATATTGAATATCGAGTAGATATATATACCAAAAAAGATATAGTGAGAAGTGCTTTTTACTTCTATTTTTTCTTTCTTTCTCCCTATTTCTCGAATACCTTCAAATTTAAACATTCAATAACGTCCTTCCTTATGGTTCTTTGTGTTTTTGTTATGTTATGTCGTAGTACGTACTATAAGTAGTTGAAGATTACAAATTGAATAAATAAGTTTCAGAGTAGGAGAATTGATCCATTTTACACACTTTGTCCTATACCAAAATTAATTAAGTGTCATAACATATATGAGTCGTGCATGGAGGGAGACTTTTTGGCAAACCTAATAACCTAACCTATTTGCCAATTATAAATTCAACTTACTATGATGTACCTACGTACTTGCCTAATTCCCATGACATCTGGTCGAGTCTTTTGAAATTACAGTGGCATACGTAGGATTTTTTTTTGTAAGTGGTGTCGATATTTAAAAATAATAAATAATAAATAATTGATATAAAAATATTAAATTACTAAAAATTATTTAAAATATACTAATAAAACATAGATCAAGTAAACTACTATAACTCTCCTCGATGAGTTTTTATAGTTTGAAATGTATTCATAATAGCGTCATTGGGGATAATACTAAATATTTTTTTCTCTATATAAGGCACCAAATAACCACTCAAAAGCTCATCATCCATTCGATTTCTAAATCAGTCTTAATCAACTTCATCGCCGAGAAAGCTCTTTCAACTGTAGCAGTAGCCACTGGCAAAAGTAAAGCAAATTTAACTAGTCGAAACACAAGAGGATAAGTTATGTGCTTCTTCATCTCTACGAGTATCTTGGAAAGATTAGAAAGTCCCTTAAGACCAAAGAATCTTTTATCATGATCTCTAACATCAACAATGTAATTTTCAAGCTGAAAGCGAAGGTCAACTATAGAGTATTTATCAAAACCATCAGGGTATAACATAGCCAATCTAAATATCTTTTCCATATCAAAGTTAGAAAAAGAATCATCTGGGTTCAAGCAAGCAATTCCCAGAAGCAAATAAGTTGTCACCTCATCAAAGCGATTGTCACCTCATTAAAACGATTGTTGAGTTCTTGACGTTGCCAATCAATAATCTTATAAAATACTTCAACTCGAGATGTAAAATAGTATACTCAGTAATTCTATGACTTGATCTTCCACGGATAACATAAAACTCATCAAATTTAGGTATCAAATATCATATTTGATACAAAACGTAGATACCTCATTCATAAGTGAATCCCAACTTTCATCCCGTAGTTGTTGCAATCGATTCTTTTGCCACTCCAACGAGTGATATGACATTTGCAATGCCTTGCTCTTTCTTTTGAAAGGCAGCCTTTAAATAATTTGTAATTGCTAAAACAATGCGCATGAAATGCAACATGAAGACAACATCAAATGTTAAACTTGCTATAAGATATCCTTTTGCCCTATATTTCTTTTCAAAACGAGCATTAACAACAATAACATCAAGTACATCAATGATAGGACCAAACATGAGGATAAGATTGTAAAAAGATTTGTAATGAGATCCCCATCTAGTATCACATGCTCTAGCAAGACCTAATTCTTGATTCAAGCCCTTACCAGTTTCAAGTTCACCTTTACGTAATGCCTTTTCAATTTCTTTTGCTTAAGCTTCGCGAAATTCATCTCTACGCTTAAAAGAAGCTCCCAACATATTTAGTATATCAAAAACCAATAATAAAAGTTCTTGCACTTCATCACATCTTCTAGAAACCGCAACAAGAGTTAATTGAAGTTGATGATGAGCAAAACAATGAATAGAATGAACACCTTTACTTTCTTGTTGCATCAATTTTTTTATCCCATTTATATCACCTTGCATATTACTTGCTCCATCATAACATTGTCCACGTAAATAAGATTGACTTAAAGAATGTTGAGCAAGCAAACCAATAATTCCATTCTTTAAAGACAAAGCAGTAGTATCACGAACATGAACAATACCAAGAAATCGTTCCATCACACTCCCCTTCTATCAACATATCGTAAGACAAAAGCCATTTGCTCCTTACATGAAATATCACGAGATTCATCAACTAAGATGGAAAAGTGATCATCATTTAAATCCTCAATTATACACTTAATTATTTTAATCTTACATGCATTGATAATATCTTTTTGAATACGTGGAGAAGTTAGTTGATTATTCTTTAGAGCTTTTTTAAATGCGTCAATATTATCACATAGTTTCGCATACCAAGTAATGAGCTCAATATAATTACCTCTATTAGAAGAGGATACATTTTCACGATGGCCCCGAAATGATAATCCTTGTTTCAAAAGATATCTTATCACATTAATCGCAGCTTCTAGATGAGTACGATGTTCTAACTTTTGTTGATCAGATTGTTTAGTAAATGCATTTTGAATGGATTGTTTTTGTCTCAATAAATCTTCACAATTTTGTCTTGATTGATTGTCAAGCCCTAAACTTGAGGGGCGCAACTGGCTCCTAATGCCAAAATTCAGGCCCGACCCGACCCAGCTGAACCATTTACTACTAGCGCATGACAACCACACGCAATCAAGGAAACAAATAAGTATATCTCTGCTTAAAACTAAGTCCTCAGCCGGCAAAGGCCCTGTCAATTGATCTATAAAAGAAACAACTACTTTCAGAAGATCATATCAATAAATAGCCAACTAGCACAGAAGTTCTGATTGGGCCGTCAAGGCCACCATGATATCTATACCAAAACTAAAAGCAGGAATATATCAATACACTACATCAAACAATTCACAAGCTTCACCAAAGCAACAACCTAGGCCAATATGGCTATAACGTAGATATACACCCCACGCACTAGTCTGCAAGCCTTTAAGAGTAGTAAATATTGGTGGGACAGGGCCCCAGCCTACCTATAAAAATATATACAATAAAAGGTAACAAACCTCCCAACTCAGACAGCTCCGGAGGAAAGAGGCTAGCCAATCAGATAGAGGTCAATCCTGCTACTGAAGAGGTCTACTAGGTCGTCTGTCGGGACCTGCATGCATGAATGCAGCGCCCCCAATGCAATAGGGCGTCAGTACAAAATAATGTACAGAGTATGAAAGGTTATATACTAAATGAGCAAGTATCATAATATACCAAAAGCAATCACGTAAGGAAACTAAAATTTTAAATAAGCATGCTAACCCACTACTGAATCTAAAAATACAAAAATAATCAAACATCAACCTAACCAAGCCCCTATAAGCTCGGCAGGTACAAACAACATACCACCTACATAGGCCCCCATAAGCCCAGAAGGTGCCAAATTAATCTACATACCCATATCGGTAGCCCTTTGTCTTTGTAAGAAGTCGTATATCCTTTTTTGGCAATGATATAGCGCCGTAGGAAGCACATAGCCCTCTTAGGCAACATCATAGCTTTGTGGGCTGCACATAGCCCTCTTTTGCATTAACACAGCCCTGTATGCAACACACCCCGTAGGCAACACATGACCCTCTTTGGCTTCAATATAGCCCCGTGGGCAACACATAGCCCTCTTTGGCAATAACATAGTCCTATTAGACAAGATCATAGGCCCTATAGACTGTTCATAGCTCAACAACTAACCACAATAGCCCAAAGGGTGATAATAAATAATTGAATAGGCTAAAGGCAAGCAATTTAGCTATAAATAATATGTATGAATAATCTCCAAGTCGTTCATAACTTAGGATCTTTCTTAACAGATCGTGAGTCCCTAAAATGAGGGTTTATAACCACCCAATCAGCCAACCACTCATAATTTCATCTACAAGATCACCAACGTTAACTACCTCTAAGGAAACATGTCGAACGAAGGGAATAACCTTAACATACCTTTCCAATAAACGCTCGAAAGACAGTAGTTCCTTCACGAAAGTTGTTCCTTATGTCCTAAGCTTCGCAAACACTATATATACACAGTTGATACGCACCTATAAACAATTCATAATTAATCTTAAATCGGCAGATTTTCCATATTGCCCCAACTTGTCGAAACATCCGTAGAAATTCATAAAAACAATCATAAAAGAGTCCCGAGATGATTACCTTAGTTAACCAAGTTTAAACCTTGAGGAAACACCAATAAATATAAATTTATATCTTCAAAACCAGCTCCAAACGCAGCTAATAGAAGGGAAAAATGATTGTCACGTGTAGGGATTACGTTTTTAGGCAGGGGGGCAATATTTAATGGTAGAAATCGTCAAAAACTAATCTTCATCATGCTAGAACTCCATAGGAACCCTCTCTTAAACTTTCTCTCTGGTTTGGAACTGAAATGAAATGGTTTCATGGCTTAAAACGTTAAATAAGCCGACATACCATATTTTTGACCCGACCCAGATTCTGCCCCGAAAGTCCCTAGTAAAACCCTCATAACTTTTTACTGTGATGTCGGTTTGATACAGGATTTTATGCGTTGCAAACTAGACTCGTTGGCCTTTGATTTAATGGGTAATAGGCCTTATAACTCTTTATATATTGGGAGAAAACATCCAATACATTTGACCCAAATTTCAGAGAAATCTTTAAAAAAGAACTTACGATAACTTTTGCCAACTTTTATTTTGCCACTTACTTAACGTCAAAACTTGAGATACAACCCTTGAACACTTAAAATATGACATACAATATTATTTTTAATTTATTACCCACCCTCCTTATCTTTCCACGAAGATACGAGTTAATTTAGACGTTTTGAAAAGTCGGGGTGTTACATTGATTATGAACACTGTTTGGCTTATCAATATGCTCATCAAGGTTGCGCTTCTTATTCCAACTTGTAAACCCTATGGTTGAAAATACATTGTCTCCTCCTTGATTAATGCTTTCATCTTGAAACAAATAACAATAGAGACAAAATGCTGCATCTTTTGTTACACTATACTCCAACCAATCATACTCATGAAACCATTCATCATTAAAATGACGTAGTCACCATAAAAATTCGACTGAGGAAATTGATGATTTTTTGGTTGAAAAGGACCATTTTGAAGATACATTCTTCTTATTGCATCACACTCATTCGGATGATACTTTCGAATTGGTAACCTTTCTCCGGGATCAAATTTTAAGGAAGTTAAATCAACTCTTTCACTTTGTCGACCTTGTTCCAACTCATTACCATTTTCTTCTTCTAAGTTAAAAGAATTTTGAGGTGTTGAACTTGATTTTGAAAGATTGCGAGATACTTTAGAATAATATCTCTCCATTGAATTGGTCTGAATTACAAATTTAAATAAATTAGATAACTCTAAACAATTTCAAGAAATTAAATCTATAAATGTTGATATTTCAAGAAATTTCAATTAAAACTAAAAAGATGGGAGATAAAAAGAAAAGAGAACTTACAATTAAAGAAAAAACGACAGTAGCATCAAGCTATCAACGCAGACCACAACAACACTTAAAGGTTTCTTTTCGCCTTAAGTTTTACTTTATAAGTTATTATTGTATCCAATTCTGATTTGAATAAGTAATAAAATTTTTATAGTAGGTTATATGTAGTATATATTCTAGTTCAACTGAGTTGTTTCAGCCTAACTTGAGTAGGAATAGGGAGGTTGAGGGTTCGAATCCTTCTTAAACTTTTTTACTTTTCTCTGAAAACGCTCAAAAATTAAAAGCAAAAAAATGCACCTACTGAGATTCGAACTCAGGTGCGTTGAGAGATATGAGTGCTTCATTCACGTCGTGAACAACACGAGCCACGTCACTTCCTTGTTCAAGGAGTGTCATTTATAATATATATATATATATACTAAAAAAATTCAACGAAGTCGTGTCAGCTGGCCCTCTTGATATAATGTGGGTCCACCCCTGTGACATTATATTTCTACCTCTCGTCTAACTAGAGTTGCTCCTCTTATTTGTATAATATTGTTATCGATATATCAAACGATCATGAATCAGCTAAGAAATATGCATCATATCGTATACTCTAATATTGTTATAGGATAAACGATAGAGTTATAATAAAAATGATATGTTAAAAAATAAAATAGAATTATTAAGCAATTAACAAAGAAGAAAAAAAGAGGTAATGATGCAACTCCACCAAATCAATTGCTAAATAAAATAAGACTTTTTTGTCGTTACATAATGATGAATTTAACAATACATCATAATAAAATTTAAATAACAATTAAAATTAATATTATATTTAATAGAACATTACAATATGATAAAATATAATATTTTTTACGGTAATACCATGAATGGTGCCAACACATATGAACAAAATTACTTCCACAATTATGAGAGGAAAATTTATGTATCACACAAATATTTAAAGAAAATTCAAAATGCTTACTCAAAAAAGTAAGGAAAAAAAGCTACTTTTATTTAAGCGAAATCAGTACTTAAATTGTGAAAATGTGAAAATCTCTTAACAAAAAAGCATAAGATGGCCCAAAAACTTGAATAAATGAAAAAAATTCGAGTCTTGCAAGTTGCAAGTATGTATGAATCATCCAATAACTCTCCCGTATTTAAAGCTAATAATTGTTTTTTGTCGTTATGTTAAAATCTTTTAAAATGTTTTGTTTGGATATATTATTGCTTGAATAATTTTCTCCCAATTTTACATTACATATATAAGAAAATATAAGAAGTGGTAATAGGAGGATTACAAAATTAAAGTATTCTAAAGTATTCCATTATTAGAAAATGTCATTTATCGACCCTCCTTGTATTCTTTTATTTAATTTTTAGACTATGACATATTGACATTTATATTATTAAAAAAAAATGATAGAGAAGTTTCTTCAGTTATACATTAGCACAAGATTTCCAGAAGGAACAATTTTTGGACTTTAGCACATCTTTTGGAGAGTTTGAATTTTGTGTGTCATCAACTTCCAAATTAATTTTCCCTCTTGAAAATTGTGATAGCATGCATGTATACTATTATTTGGACCAAACAAGAACTAAACATAAAATAAATATCCCTCTGTTCCTAATTACTTATCCATATTTGCTTTTTTAGTTGTCCCTAATTACTTGTTCATTTTAACAAATCAAGAAAAGATAATTTTACATGTTATATCCTCAATTAATTACTTCGAAAAAGGTAGAACTTCTTGAAAATATTAAGTTTTTAATTCATCCACTTCATAATTAGTATGGGTAAAATTGTAAACTCATTAGGTCAATTATTGATTTCTTAATAGGTATGTCAATTCAAAAGTGAACAAGTAACTAGGGACAGATGGAGTATATAATTGTAGCCTCCAATAATTATCTATATATTTATATAAAGGAGAAATAAGAAGCTGCTGATGTGGCATGTCTCTAAAGCCAAGAATAACATTTATCTTTTTTTCCAAATTTTTGACATTTTTATTTTTATTTTTTAAATTTTTATCTTATTTTAAATTAATGTGTAACATAATCAAGTCAATAAATAGGAAAAAAAAACGATTCTATTAATTTTAAGCTTTTACTCTATGAATAGGAAAAGACATCCGTTTACTTTCAAAACTTTTGTAACTCCTAAATCCTAAGTAACAGATAACCCAACTACTGCTTACACCCATTAATTAGCATTTAAATTAATTGGTAATTAACAATTAATAATTAGAAATATAAGAAAGAGGAGATGTCACTCCCAGATTATTGTGGAAAATGAATAACAACAAAGATCAACTGCCATCAAGCTTTGAGGTATGTTTCCTGACTAGCAAATCTATCTCTTTTTTTTCTTTTTCTTTTTAACTTATTTTTGTTATAAATCTTAAATTTTATGTAGAAGCAAATAATATTTCTATGATATATATTTAGATTGCTTTGAACGATAGTATGATTTGTAGATAATTTTCTTATATCTCACCTTTATAGAATATCAAATTTGATTGTATGAAATTTTG
>JAJOOS010006434.1:0-23026 GCA_029582725.1 Solanum chiquidenum
TTTTAATAAAGTTAAGATTCTATTACAAAAATTAATATTAATCATTCAAAACTAATAAATTTCATAAAGTGATTATAAAATAATAAAAGATTTAACTTAACAATAAGACTTAAAAAACAAACAAATTTAATTAATAATTGAGATCTAAATTTTGAAAACTAATATTCCAATATTCATATTTCAATGCCCGTTGATTATCTTATTTTTATTCATATATCACCGAAGCATGTATATCTAAAATTGATCCTTGAACTTCCTGACCACCAAAAAAAAAAAGAATACTATAAATTATGAAATGTTTATTTTATTTTATTATAAGCTTTGGAGAATATTGGACAAATTAATCTCATCGAGAAGAAAAATGGTACGACCTTAACAACTCTGTATCTAGAAATTAACAATTTCAAAGCTTTTAATTTGCAACTAAGCCTTGACGTCCTTTCTAAGTAAAGAAAAAATGACGTTATTTTAAACTTTTATTTTTTATTTTGTTGGTCTGCTACTTTTTAAAAATTATTTAATATATTTTTTACCCTTTTCATATAATACTAGCACCAAAAAGGTAATCCAACAACATCTTGCTAATAAATTTGTTTTCTATGTGTAAATAATATATACATATGTACAAAATATCGAAACAAAAAATAACACAAAATAAACACTAGGACATGAAAAAAAAACTTTAAAACAATTACAAATTAAATTAACTTAAATTATAAAGGTCAAATTTTATTAATAATAGGTCGATATTACTTGCGCAAAAATATTGCCTAGACCATTGTTTTTAGGGTCATGCAAGGAATTAAAAAGTTAACCGTTCATGCAAATCACAAACATCCCTTTCTTATAAAAGTTTAATTCCTGAAATTTAAACATGGCTCATATTTCTCTTTCTTTAGTGGTCAAAAAAGCAAAAAGAATAATGTATTATTACTAGCTTACTAGACTTTCATTTAATTAGTTCATTGATCTATATTTGGATGATGCTATATATTATTATATATAATAATGTTATGTCCCTACAGGCTGCAAGTTTTCTTTGATATAGTGTGTAAAGGTTTTGATTCTCACTCGTGTGGTCAAAACCTAGGAAACATAAACAAATGACTTTTATTTAATTTTCATGATTTTCTATTAGGTGGTCATTATTTTTATTGTTGAAGTTCAATCAAATTTATATTTACGTCGAAATGTTCTACTAAATATAGATAGAGCCTCCTAACAAAGGTTATTTTATATCAAGTGGGACTTGAGCCCGAGATTTTTGTAAATGATGAATGAATACTTACATTAGAACTCTTGTTGATACTAAGGACTTTGTTTGTATAAAATAAAATTGAAGGTGTATTTTTGGTTTTATGTAGACTTAAAATTTAAAATGACAAATTTACCAAATTTCTGGAAGAAATTGTGTTTTAAATGACAGGATGTCACCCCGACATACGGCATGATAGCTATTAATTGTAAAATCAGTTTGTTTTATGTAGCTTTATTCAAGAAGAAAACTAATGACCCATATTATTTAGTGTAAAAATATATTTAATTATTAATATTAAATTAATTAAAGGTACTGAATAATTAAAGGAGTCAAAGTAGTGGTAACAAGGCTACTTGAAGTTTTAAAGTATTGCTAATCATGATTAATTTTTTTAATTACGACTTTATGACAATTAAAGTAGATTTGGTCAAGTGATCAGTTCCTTCATCTGATCGACTTATTTTATAAGGGAATATTTGAGACCAAGTGATCAAGAAAACATGTCGTAATCTCATTTAATTTTTAAATAAAAGAAATGTGCGCATTAATATAAAAAAAATTTATCAAAGGAAACTAAGGTGGATCTAACAATGAATTCATTTTCGATAAAATTTGATGCTTCAAACGATTATATTATACATAGTGTTTGAATTATGAATCCATCACGGAAGGAAAAGGGGAGTTGGATGTGTTGCTTTAACTGTCAAAAATTTGTGAAAGTTTCAAAATTAAATAAGACTTCATGGACTTCAAAAATTTGCTGGAGTTTTAGAATCAAGAAAAGATTCATGCGTTTAGAATTTTATAAGTTCAAAAACCAAGGAACAATTTATAAGCTTCAAAAAAATTGCGAGTTTAAAAAACATTTTATAACTTATTTTTGCATTAATTATGACTATTTTTCAATTACTTTTCAAACGATAGCTAAAAACTCATAAAATGGGTCATCCCACCTAATTTTTAGGTGTTAATGGACATGAAACTTTAACGGGCTTAATCTAAAGGTGCAATTGACTAACTTTAGGCTTGAAAAATTTATGGGCTTAACTTTTATATTTGGCCCATTCTCGAAACTAATATAGCAGCCCACTGGATGTGCGCAGCAGAAGCCCACCAATGATCAGAAATTTTACTACGAGAAACTTTTGCATATAGCCACTCAAAAACAACTTAATTACGCTTTATAGCTATAGTTTGTTAATTACGATTCGTAGCTACATGCTATAGGGAGGAGAGTGGCGAGCGAGATTGGAAGAGGGAGGAGAGAGGCGAGCGAGAGAGTGCAATAATTTGTATAATTCGCATCTCGTTTGTATAATTCACGATTAAGTTTGTATAATTCGTGTATTTTTGTATAATTGAGTAATATAAAGTCTGAAATTATACAAATATGATAAAATTTGAAACATGTGAACTTTAAATAGTTATGCAAAATATATTATACAAATTACATTATATAAATTATATGATACAAAATACGAAAACTACATGTGTATACAAACTTTAAAATGTTATACATAAAAAGATTGAATGTATATGGTGACAAACCTGAAAAACCAAAGGAAATCATCGTCATTTACAAATACAAATCAAACGAAAAATTGTTAGTTGCGAATTATACAAATGTGGCGAATTATACAAGAGTGACTAATTATACAAACTCGAAATCAGCCCACATAATTAATGGTTAATGTTAGTCGCAAGTGGTAATTATAGCAAACTATAGCTATGATAAGTAATTAAGTAGTATAAGTTTGCTTCACCTCGTAATTTTTCCAATTACTAAATGACCCTTTTATATATATTTTTTTGGAATATAAATTTTTTTAGATCACAATGTAAAGATTTCATTTGAGCAAATTAAATTTTATGAAATACCATTACACCACAATAAAACTTTTATAAACTATTATATACGTTTGACAATAATCTAATATTTTTTCTGTAAAATTAAACAAACAGTATACCGGAGTATAACGTTGTTCGAAAGGATATTTTTTCAAGGACCATATTTGCACAACTTCTTAGAATATGAATAAAACCTAAAATTCATAAATAATACTTAGGAGTAGCTTAAAAAATGAAGGGGGAAAAAAAAAACTCTACCAAACCAATAGCCACTAGGAACATCCAAAAAGAATTGGTCAATGTAAAACTAACGAACATTTATACACAACCAAAATCCACTTTTCATGTTACAAGCACAAATTTGTCCGAAAATGAAGGTTGTAGTTGTTATCATGAGATAGCAAAAAGCTACTAATTAACAACATTTTATTACCTTGTTAAGTAATTAATATTTTTGGTTAGAGGGTTACTCACAATTAAATTAGCTAGGTAGGTAGCAATAGCATGTCAAAATTTGATCCATATGAACACCTTAATGTGGTGTTAAACCAAAATGGAAGTATAACTCGTCTTCTTGATTTTCCTACAACTCAAGCCACTGGTGATCAACATCATCTCCCTGGCCAAGCTGTTGTTAGCAAAGATATTACTTTAAATGAAGAAAAGAAAACATGGATGAGACTTTATCGTCCAAGTAAATTGCCCTCCAATGACAAATCTATCGCTAAACTTCCTATTATAGTTTATCTTCATACAGGTAGGTAAAGGCCGATTCAGTATTTTTTTAAGTTTTAAATACTATTGAATCCTCATTACGGTTTTGAAATTGAGAGGAGTTTAATTATTACTACTATGTTTTTTGGGCATTGCAGGAGGGTGGATTCACTTCAGCGTAGCAAGTACAATAATACATGAAAGTTGTAACCAACTATGTAGCGAAGTCCCCTCCATTGTTGTGGCATTGGATTATGGTCTAGCACCCGAAAACAAACTCCCATCTCAATACCACGACACAGTAGACGCCGTTCTTTGGATCAAGAACCAAGCGTTGGATCGCGTTAATGGTGAAAAATGGCTAAGGGAATATGGAGATTTCTCAAGGTGTTACCTCTATGGTGTTAGTTGTGGTGGTAACATTGCTTTTAATTCCGCACTTAAACTACTCGATAAAAAATTAGAGCCATTACGTATCAATGGGGTCATATTGAACCAACCTTTATTTGGTGGAAAAATGAGGACAAAATCAGAAATGAGATTAGCTACTGATCCATTTTTTCCCTTGCCAGTTATTGATGTGTTATGGGATTTTGCTTTACCAAAAGGGACAGATAGAGATCATAGGTTTTGTAATCCAATGATGAATGGGCCATATAGGGACAAGATTAATAAACTTGGGAGGTGTTTGGTTATTGGTTTTGGAGGGGACCCTTTGGTTGATAGGCAACAAGAATTTGTGCAAATGCTAGTCAAGGAAGGGGTTATGGTTGAAGCTAGATTTGATGATGTTGGATTTCATGGAATTGAAGTGGTTGATAGTAGAAGAGCTGCTGCTATTATTAATTTTGTTAAGGAGTTTGTTTGATTATTGATGCATTCTAGGCGGTGCACTAAGCTCTTGATATGTAATATGCGACTAGCGCATTAGAAATTAGTTTGGTGTACGCCTGTCTTATTTAGTATTTATGTAAGAGGTTGTTATTCTTTAATTTAGTAAGTAGTATTACTGGAAGTTATACAATTGATCTTGTTTATTTTTGTATTAGTCTCTAGTTTGCACATGTTCTGTGAAAATGTTAGTATATAATGTTTTTTTATATTATTCAATATATCTATTTTTATTTTGATTTTGTTTTCAAAATGCTTTGATATATGTTATATTGAACAGAGGTCGGAGGGTCTTTCAAAAATACTTTAACTACCTCATAAAAGTGGAAATAAGATTTGTGTACATTCTAGATATGTTATTTTTGTTAGACTTTATTTTAGCTCTTGAGTAAAAATTTGATTTCTAGTCCTACTTATATTTGATCAAACCCATTTCATCTATAACGAATTCACATATCTCACTAATTCTTTTTAGTCATATTTAATAAAAACAATGTTTTTTTCCCGCAACTCATTAATTCTAACTTTCTACGTGACATATCGAAGACCACATGATTAAATGACATATTGATACACTTTACATATCTTTAATTTAAGATTACATTTCAAATTTTATTTTTTTTTACTTATTTAAACTTGGTGTCACGTTAAATTGAAATGGATGAAGTATGTGTTTTTAGTGTATTTGACGCAGGACTAATCAATTACTCGTAACATGCGACCAACAATCCCACAAGTAATCGACATCAAAAAGTCTAACTTCATACAGTAGTGTTACATGCATATATGAAATTGTTCATTGTTTTAAGGGAAAAATAAACAATCCTCATTTTGCTTTCATTTGTAATTTTTTCTTGTTAACTGTAGTAATCAATAGTGGTGAAGATTGAGTGTGATTTATGATTGAAATGACAATTGAAAAAGAAAAATGAGGTGTTGGGCCGAAGTATTGAGTAAGAGACAATTGGATGGGATGTCTGTCTGTACCTCCTTTCGAGCTACTCAACACTCCAAACAGTGCCTCTGCTACTTCATTAAATACTACAACAGTAGAACTCCGAGAGTAAAATAGAGTACGTAAATACACTCCGATCTCATGTGAAATACACCCTTAAATTCTCGTCAAGTTTAGGGGTGTTTGCAAAAATTCTCTCGATTTTTATTAAGAACTACATGCTCCTACAAGAGTTTGAGACCACTTGTTATGTCATGTTGCATATCGGAGCTTAGTTAGTCAAGTAGAGAGGTGTATTTAAGGCTCTCAATAATTTGGGGATGAAACTAATGATCTACGCCAAGTTTAAAAGTGTTTTTTATACTTCTCTCTAATATTAATAGTAATACTATCTTTTTTTGCTTTTGGCAGTAGGCGATATAAAATTATGTTTTTTTTTATCTTTCAATCGGATACTCATTATATTGTTTGGATGTGTTTCTAAAACTCAAAATGACTTGCAGGAAAAATTCTTTCTATATTTCACAATTTGAAGTCTTGCACCGATCATCCAACAATGAACTCCGATACCACTAATAATTGTGATGTAGGTAGAAAGCGTTATATTAGCCAAAATGAGAATTTGGGCATGAACCCGGAACAATCAGATTCTTAAAATAAACATCAAAATATCAAGCGAAAAATCAAAATACAAAATGATAGTAAAAAAATGAGCTAATTTTTTTTTAAAATAAATAAAAATAAACTGTTACTCTCGTCCTCATGTATCAACTCCCTCTAACACTAGTACACATGTTTGCTTCACGCAAGCTACAGCTTCTCTCCCCTTAATTTCTGCTTCTTTCTTTTAGCTTAGCTTAAAAGTTTACACCAATTTTATATTATATGCAACCCAAAACTCAAAAGGCACACTTTCCCTCTATTTAAAACATTCTTTTATTTCTTTTTATGATTAGTAATATAAGAAGGGTTAATTTGCTAACATAATCTTATCCCAATATTGAAGATTTTTTTATAAAAAAATAAAAAAATCATACTTAGTGTTGTATCTAAAAGTAAAAATTTAAGTAGTCTAGCTATTCTCATAGGCCATCATGTTAATGTACAATTTATATAAAAAGAAATGGAAGACCATACAAATAAAATTTCAATATGATCGTTTAAGCTATAAAGGTCATCTCTTCCTGTTATCGCAATAATCGTATCTTAATTTCAAAATTTTATATTTTCCTATGGATCCACCAAATAGTACAACAAATTTCTTACCAATTTAGGAACCGTTTTATAGCTGGTTAGAGTAATGTAAATACTAGTTATGAGAAAATTACAAATTAAATATTGTATTAAGTGTGTCGAATTTTATACATAGCAAAAAACAATAAAATACCACCAAACATCATATTCCTCCGTTGCAAATGTTTTTACTTTCAAAAACTTAATATCAAATAAAAATTAAGAAAACAAATTAAAATATTACTTACACAAAATATAATACTTACATAAATAACTTAGCTACTAACCAGGTACCGAACAACCTCAAAAGTCTTTTGTTTAATAAAATATGGTTGAAGGGAGTAGCATAGCTGTCTATCAAGTGACCCACCACCAAAAGCTTATACTAACATTTTCTTATTTATACTATTAAAAACTACTTGTAGTAACAAACAGCAACAAGCAGTAGTCCTACTCCTACCTACCTTTTTTATTACAATTATAAATAAATATCTTTCAACTCTCCTTCTCCTTCTTATTCTCTTCATCATTCCACATACCCCACAATTAAAATTTGAAACACTCACACTAATTAATAACAAAATATGAGCAGTGCTAGTGGTACTGGGCCTTGTGGTGCATGCAAGTTTCTTAGAAGAAAATGTGTGAAAGGTTGCATATTTGCACCTTATTTTGACTCAGAACAAGGCATGGCTCATTTTGCTGCTGTCCATAAGGTGTTTGGTGCTAGTAATGCATCAAAACTATTGCTTACTATTCCACCAAATAAACGTCTTGAAACTGTTGTTACACTTTGTTATGAGGCTCTTGCTAGAGTTAGAGACCCTGTCTATGGCTGTGTTGGTCACATCTTTTCCCTTCAACAACAGGTAATTTTTTTTTAAAACTTAACATTCGAGTTTTAATAATCTCTGTATCAAATCAAAATCTGAAGGGAAGGGAGTACTATATTTCTATTTCTTTGACAAACTTGACCAAAAGAGAAGTAAACACTTGCATGAAAATATTGGAATATACCTTTTGTTTATCTTTACACTCAAAATATTTTACTTTGGTTTTACCAAAAGATGTTTTTTTGACAAGAAACTCATTGATTATTTAAAGATAAAAGTTTTTTAAGTTTTCAGATCAAGGGTGTTACTAGTTAATTAAGTATTGTTGTATGCTTTGTTTGTATGAGCTGATTATCAATAGTGAAAATATGCCCTTCTGAATATTAGCGCTGAAAACATAGCAAAAGAGGTGTTTGCGAAATCCATTAAAACCTATCAAACTCAATCCATTTTTATCTGTCCAAATTTAGTTTAATCTGCTTATTTGACGCCCTAGTTTGTTGATGTGGACTTTTAGATGTATATAATATAATGTTTTGTAATTGCTTGCCGGAGCTAACAAGTAACCCTGCCTAATCAACTTTAGCAGCTCGAGAAATATTCAATACATCAATAATTTAAACACATTTTTATTTGGCTTTTTTATTACAGAATTTCCTATAAAACAAGAAGGTAAGTATAGAATATAGCTATACTGGTTGCAAGTGATTTTCTTATAATATAAAAAAAAAATGTTGACTTCCTATGAACAAAATTTGACTTTTCTTCTGACAGGTAACTTCTATGCAATTCCACTAATTAAAGTATCTTGATCTTATCATTTAGCACGTGAATAAGTTTTTAATATATGGGGACTTTAAATTAAACTAATAATGTTACCATGATAGTACAAGGTAAGGTAATATTCATGATAGCTTAGGTTCAACTAAATTCACTACTTTAAACTCGAATTCAAACCATTTATTGTTATTCAAAAACTGAATACAAACTATTGTGAACCATATTCGAACATTATATGTGCATGCTTGTGTGTAGGCTGTGACATTGCAAGCGGAGTTAGCTTACGTGCAAGCTCGAATATCGACCCTGCAGCACTACCACCACCACCACCTCCCTATGCCGCCACCAACGCCATCACAGGCAGAGGTAGCAGCAGCATGTTGTTCTAATTTATCGCCATCGGTGTGTACTACTATGGATCCTTCGATAGATATAACAGACTTATGTAATGTGTTGGATCAACAACTAGACAACTCTATGTGACCTAGCTCCATATAACACAATTCGTCTCTAGACTTTAATCACTAATCTACAGTTAGCTAGGTTCCAGGGATATAATTAGTTAATTAACTCACTTTTAACTCCCTATCAAAATTATCATGCATGTACTTCTCTCTTTTTGTTTACATATGTAACTTTTTCCCCTCAGTCTTCCTCTAATTAATGCTAATTGTGTTTGTTTTAAATCATTGTAGATCGGTCTACGGACTTTCTTGTGTTTCTTCCTTTGTTTATATATATGAAATGACGTTTTTTCTTCAAGCAAAAAAAAATGTACGAACTATGATTCAATTATATACAGTTTAGCCAACCAATTTATTAGTAAGATCAAATTATACATTATATATATGTATACTTTGTACATATTTTATTATCTGCTTGGTCCAAGTGTTTAGAATCGGATGCTATGGGACTATTCTCATGGTAAATGGATTGAGAGCTTCCCTATCTTCTATAAACCAACAAATAGTTCTTGAGAAAATTTTAGAAATAGCAAAACATATATAATAAGACTCTATAGCTATATTTTTGATAAATGCGCTCCATAGCTACTGTTTTGTTTGCTATGAAGGTTGTGCTTTGTATATTTCTATTTATTTGTATATTTCTATTTGTTTGTATATTTCGCTTGCGAATATATAAATAGAAAAAGTAAATACAAATATTGTATTTATATATTTAGGAATTTTTCAGGATTTCGTTTGTATATTTCGTTTGCCAATATACAAACATGGTAATTTATTATGAATCTTTCTCTCATTCATAACCGTGCATGAGACTTTCATCTCACACGGCTCCTAAGTGATAAAAGAAAGAATAACCCATCTTCTTTCTTTTTTTGATTACCTTCCTCGCGTATGTAGCTAGGGTAAGCATATACAAATAAGGCGAATTATATAAATCAGGCGAGTAACAAGAATTGGGGAATTGTAGCCGCGAATTATAATTTTCTTAAATTATAGCTATAATACCTAATATAAGCTAAATAATTGTTATTCCGCATAATTTTCTCATTGTTGTTTCATTATCTATTGGGCTATGGCTCCTCGGCCCAATACCATCTATTGTCACTCGGGTTTGGGCTTCCTTTTTTTGATCCACTGCTGTATCCATAATAATTTAGGATTTGGTTCATCTTCATTACAGTTTCTCTCAATTTTTCGTAAGGGCATATTTAAATGAGTGACACTTATTATATTTAAAATATAAAGGCTTATAATTAAAGGGCAAAGGCTGAATCTGAGTCATCCCGTCACCAAAGGCCTAGGACATAGGTTATATTTATATTTGAAGAATGTATTAAAATATATTTATATACATATTGTTAATAAATAAAATATATTTACATGTAATGTTATTTGGTTCAGGTGTTTTTTGGTTTTTTTATGAATTAAAAAGATTATTTTAGAATGGTAATATGCTTAGATAAAAATTTATGATTTTGTTAAAAATGATATAAATTATTCGGTACAATTAGATTCGATCGATTTTTCATATTTCTTAGTGGCTGGACTTTTAACAAAAATGTGAGTTTTTGTCCAATTTTTTTTTTGCGTGAATGTCCCCATAAGTTAATTGTTTATAAAAACACATTTTCACTTTATTTAATTTTTTATAGTTTTTTTTTTTTTTTGCACAACTTTAATTATTCATTCTTAGAAAAAAATCGTCATCTTAAAAACAACGAAAAAGGTAAAAAATACCCGCAAACTAGGATCAAATAAATATACATTCCATTTCATTTTGGGGTTAAATGTATTTTTACCATTTGTTTATTGACTCATTGTTATCCCTCAAAACTAATAGATGACATGCCACTTTACAAAACACGTAAAATAAATTTGTTTTGATGACTTTCAAATTTCAATTGGCAAAAAGTGTACAAAAATTTTCTCCATATTTTTCATATAAAATATGAGAAGATAAGAAATAAATTCAGATGAAAAATGTGAAGAAAAGTTTTGTATGCTCACAGAAATGGGTCAAAGAAAAAAAAAATTGTTAGACTTTTTGCTATTTGAATTTTTTAAGTAAGCAAACTAGATTTATCATACAAAATAAATAGCTGCAGTGGGAAACATAATAGGCATTCTTAACTATAGTTTGTATATTTACTCATCAAACATACAGTTTAAATAGTTATTATGATTCTGATTTGTATAGTGCATAAACATTGGATCGAGTCCTATGTTTCGATATGCTAACAATTTGGGTTTGGGTTCCATGAGAGGACCAACGATTGACATAATTGTGTATTTTGAGAATTGTGAAATTGAACGTGATTCGTAATGATAAATGATATTATAATTCTCCGGAGTGGTTATATGGCTATGAGGACTTATATCTGATTGTTCTTTTGTGCTGAGTGAACTTGTTGCGTATCGCGTTGTCGAATGAATTGGGAAGGCCAAGGGTTCAAGGGTCGTAATAATTGAGAGCAAGGGTTGTCCGTGTGTTGTAAGGGCGAGAAGTGGAGGTAGTGTACGTGATGTAATTACTTAGGTGGATTTCACCTTGGAGGAAGGAATTTGTGGTTGGTAGTTCGAAAGCTTGATGTAATGTGCCATGTGGCAAGGGCAGGGTAACATAGAAGAGAAAGTAAGGGTATGTCGTGAGCGGTTAGTCAGAATGCTGTAATTGTATTCGTCGACTCTCATATGCGTTTAAATGGTTAGGCTAAGATCAAGAACCTAGTAAGTAGGTTGACTGAGAAGGTGGTTAGTAGTAAGGGGGCTAGTGTAATTCTAAGGTATTTCAGAGGGGATACAGGTGGAGAAGTGAGTGGTTTATTGCATATTCTTGCTAGTTGATTTCTTATGTTATGCGGTGGGCGTCGGGTTGACCGATAATGCCTACCAGTACGTGTGGTTTTGTACTGATACTACTCTTGCTATGCCTTTTTGGGTATAGACTGGATGCAGGTTGGTGATGTTTCATTAGATGAAGACGAAGAATTCTCCAACAACTTCTACTTTTTTTCCCGCATGGTGGGAGTTGTGTCTTTTCATTATTATGTCTTGTTGTACTCTTAGTAGCTCTTGTACATGTTTAGACTAGATCCTTAGGGGTGTTAATTACTTTACAAGTCTTAACTTGAATTTGTTAAACAAGGTTTTCATTTATAAAAACACTATGATTTCATTTATCTCCATTTTTCGTTAATTTTCCGCATGTTTTAACTATTGGGATATGAGGGTTCTCCTACTTATGTGTTAGAGTGGGTGCCCGCACGGCCCGGTGGGTTGGGTCGTGACACTTTCCCACCCCCACCCCACCCTTCTCCCAAAAATGAAAAAATCACCGTCTGCTTTCATTATTTTCACTTCTTTGCACCCCAAATCTTTTTCAATCACAAAAATTTATCTTTCACTGTAATGTAATAAATTGTAACTAATCATTGGTATGCTTTAAATGAGGATTTTATTTATTTTGATTTGGTAAAGAGAGATATCAAGAAAACTTCAAGTTGAAAATTCAAGCAATAGATCTTGAAAAATTAAGATTATAAAAACGGCGAATGAGTATATTTTCTAGCAAAAACTTTGCTAATTTTTTTTATGATGGTGATGATGGAGTGTCCGTCAAAAAGGAAGAAGAAAGTAGCATAAAGTGAGGTATGAAACAGAAGAGGGAGTGATGAACGAGGACGATTGTTGAAAAACAAGAAGAAGAGGAAGAAAAGAGAAGGGTAGGGGTTGGGGTTGGGGTTGGGGTTAGGTGAGATTGGGGTTGAAGAAAATGAAGAATTTGAGATTTTTATTATTTTAAATTTTTATTATTTTTATATATAATTTTGACTTTTTAAAAAAAAATAAAATATTGAAGTTACTTGCTTTAAAACGCGTGCAGTCGTGCACTTTTTCAACTCAATCATTTTAATGCCACTTTAGCTCGGTCAATGGTTAGAGGGGTTTAAAATATTGCGTTTTGGTGAGTTTAAGGGTTTAGTTGACAAAGTCATAAGTACAATGATCCAACTTACAAACGGTGTCAAGCACAAGGGTCTCTCAAGTCATTCCGCCTATATTTTAAGTCAACAAATGTATATAATTGAGTAATCTTCGATTACTTTTTATCAATTTTGTATATGTTACTGTTTTGATTTGTATATAAGATAAATTTTATACAAGTCGTTATACATTTTAAGTCAACAAGTATGTATAATTGAGTAATTTTTTATTACTTGTATCAATTTGTATATGTTAATGTTTGTTTTGTATATTAGATCAATTTTATACAATTCATTATATATTTTTGTCAACAAATGAATATAATTGTGTAATTTTTGATTACTTGTATCAATTTTGTATATGTCAATTGGACTTGTATAACTATGAACAATAAGACATCTGATTATTAATTATGTAATATATACAAATGCTTTTTTAAATTACAGTTCATTTATTATGTCATATACAACTTAAACTATCGATATACAAAAGAAATAAGCGAAAACAGGGTTATACCTTAAAATCATCTGGTTCCTATTGGTCCATTACAACATAATCATTTTTCACAATTGTTTTTGAGTTATTTTTACTAGAATATGATTCTTGTACTTTTTTTTTTTTTTACAGGAATCATCAAATCGGAATCAAACTCTTTTTTTCTCTTCTCTTTCTCTCTTTGGAGATTTTAACGCAGTATTGATGGGGTCATTGAGAGATTTAGATATAATTTCCCTCTTTGCAATGTTTGAACCAATATCTTTAGATTTCACATTAGATACTGCAATTGCTTCAAAATGTTGAGTTAAACCCAACGAAAAAGATACATTTCCAACTGAATTTGTTGAATGTAAATATATACCTCTTGTGATTCTCTTCGATGGAGATTGTTCCTCCTTGATTAGAATGATTGTACCCGAGAAATCAAGATTTGATTGTGGAACTATGAAAAAAATTAGGAAAATCGAGAAAACTATACAAATACAAAATAATCAAAAACTGATGAAATTTTATTTTAAAAATAACTAAATGGAGATTACCTAATTTTGCAAAATTAGGAAAGATGATTCAAAATTTTGAAATTTTGAAATTTGAATCGGTTGAGAGATTCATGGGAGAATGAGAGAATTAAGTGAGTGGGTTAGAGTGAGTGAGAGAGTGAGAGAAAAGATTTGTATAAATGGGGAGATGGATACACGATCTAATATAAAAATATAGGACCTGCCATAACCATTTTCTTAAATAATAATCTTTTTTCTTAAATTAATTAAAACTATAGTCATGTAGCATAATTACCTATTTAATGTTAGCATAGTTATATAATTTTCCCTTTATTTTATATGTTTTTTAAGGTGACATAATATTTGTTAGTTTTGAGAGTAAAAGTATGCCAATATTGAAATCCTTAAGGAGCAACTTCGCGGTGACTCAAAAAATAATAATCAATTTAAAAAAAAATATTTAAAAAATAAAACAATTTTTAAGGAAGTCACCACCTAATTATAGGAAACCAATTAATTAATTAATAAAAATGTCTATGAAACCAATAGATTCTAGATAAGGGTTCAAGTGATTCTGAAGTGAAAATATTATGCATCCTTCAAAATCCACAACTGTGGATCCCGACTGAATTCATTTTTTCAAATTGAGAGGAGATAAAAACTTGTACAAGTATAATAAACATGTAATATACACAAATCATAAAGTAAAATAATATTATAACAAACAACCTAGTGTTTGCCTAACGTCAATATATACAAAATAATGAATCAAAAATATTATTCATTCGAATAGCTTCAATGGAAAACAACTTTGGGTATATGTAAAGATACTTAGTAAAAGTGTTAGTAATGAATAAATATGAATAAAATAAATAAATAAATAAAAAGAATAATAACTTAAACATAAAATCCATCTTATAAACATAGGAGGCCTTGAAAATCGACGGTAATTTCTTCATCGACCAATTTCAACATACAAAGAATATGAACTTAAACTAAATTTCCGTCTTTTAAAGTGGGGAGGCCTCGAAAACCGACGGAGACATTTTTTCATTGGCCAATGAAAAAATATATTCATCGATTTGTGAGACCACCCATTTTAAAAGACGGAAAATTTACTTTAAGTTTATATATGTTGTATGCTAGATTTGACCGATAAAGAAATTATCATCGATTTTCAAGGTCTCACATGTTTATAAGGATTTTTTTTAAAGTTATTATTTGATTCATTTATTTTGTTCATATTTATTTATTACTAATACTTTTACTAAGTATTATTACATGTAATCAGAGTTACTTCCGAGGAAGCTGATATTTTTAATTCATTATTATGTATACTATTGATATTAGACAAACATTAGGCCGTTTCTCATATTATTGTTTTACTTTATTATTTATTTATATTTTATATTTATTATACTTGTACAATATTTTTATGTCCTCATCAATTTAAAAAAATAAATTCAGTCGAAACCAACAATTGTAGATTTTAAAGGATACCTAATTTTAACGACTTAATTAGTATTGAATAAAGGAGCTTTAAGCTCTGCAATTTAATTAAGAAAAAAATCATTGTGACCATTATTTATTTATTTATTAATTTTTTTAATTATGATAGCATATTGTCAACAAAAATCCCCACAAGGAGAAATTTTATCAAATTATTGACAGATGACATTAGTTCACACTAGACAATCAAAAAGTACAAAAGTGATATATATTATTCCATCACTATATTATGCGAGAGGATATTTTTATCATTTTAGCTATCTTATTTTATTGAATAAGTTATTCCCTAGTGTTATTCCATCAAAAGATAGAAATAACTTATTTTAGTATTAATTATTATTTTTGTGATAAGTCAATTTCTCTTATCCATTATACCAAACATGTCCTACATTTTCTAAAACTTAACCAAAACATCCATGTGTTACCTTATTATTTTTGGCAAACCTTATCGATAAGAAAGCTCAGGACGGAACATTATGAGGTGAAAGTCTCGTGTACAGTTATTTAAGAAGGAAGTGACTACATACTGAAGCTTTTACCAAACACCATCAGTTAATTTCGCTTTACCCCCTCCCTTTAATTCTAATAAGAAAAAGTACATAACATTTATACGAACAACGTTAATACTATGACATGCATTATGATTTCGACTACCATCAAACCTGCTCTAACCAAAAAGTGAGACAACGCTTAACTACCTATTACCTTTCTACTATATGCTACCTCCATATCTTTCTATCTAAGGTCACGTCCTCAGAAAGATGAAGATGTGTCATGATATGTCTAGTCATCACCTCTCCCCAATACTTCTTCGATCTAAATATTCCTTTCATTGTATCCATTGTATTCAACCTCTTCACATGTTCAAATCGTCTTTGCCCCTGCTATTCTCGAGGAATCAAGATTTGGCTGTGGAACTATTAAATTTTTTGAGAAAATCGCGAAAATTATACAAATAAAAATAATCAAAAACTAATGAAATTTTATTTTTAAATTAACTAAATGGAGATTACCTAATTTTGCAAGATTAGGAGAGTTTATTCAAAAATTTCAAATTTTGAAATTTGAATTAGTTGAGAGATTTATGGGAGAATGAGAGAATTAAGGAGTTAATTAAGTGAGTGGGTTAGAGAGAGAGAAAGTGAAAAGATTTGTATAAATAGGAAAATAAGAATATACACTATCTAATATAAAAATATGAGACCTGCCATAACTATTTTCTTAAACAATAATCTTTTTCTATAATTAATTAAAATTATAGTCATGTAGCATAATTACCTATTTAATATTAGCTCAGTTATATAATTTTCCTTTATTTTATATGATTTTTAAGGTGACATAATAACTGTTAGTTTTGAGAGTAAAAGTGAGCCAATATTGAAATCTCTAAGGAAGAACTTCGTGGTGACTCAAAAAATAATAATCAATTTAAAAAAATATTAAAAAAATAATTTAAGGGAGTCACCACCTAATTATAGGAAAACTAGAAAACCAATTAATTAATTAATAAAAATGTCTATGAAACCAATATATTCTAGATAAGGGTTCAAGTGATTCTGAAGGGAAGATATTAGGCATCTTTCAAAATTCACAACTGTAGGTCCCGACTGAATTCATTTTTTCAAATTGAAAGGAGATAAAAACTTGTACAAGTATAATAAACATGTAATATACACAAATTATAAAGTGTAATAATAATATTAAAAATGGCCTAGTGTTTGCTTAACGTCAATATATATAAAATAATGAATCAAAAACATGATTCGAACTTCATTCAAATAGCTTTAATGGAAAGTAACTCTGGGTACATGTAAAGTGTCATGACCCGAGTCTACACCCTGGATGTGGCCGACACTCAAGAACCATTATTGGTCCCCAAGCGAACCCTCATCCTGGCTGACTACAAGCGGAAGACTAACTTAAGCATGCAAAAGCTTAAAAATTGAATAACTTCAAATACTCAACATTAAGATAATCTGAACAATACTGAATAGATAACTTTGAATAAAAATAAGATATTCAACTTGCCATAAATAGGCAACTTAAGTCTTTAAAATATTTAATAAGATAAATGAACAAACTTCTGAAACTCTAATGTCTATCTATGAAGCCTCTAACTGACAAAGCTGGAAGTCGGGACAAGACCCACGACATTTTGACAAAACTAAAAAAGTAAATGAAATCCTCCAAAAGCAAGGAGGCTCACCATAGCTAACTCGAACTCCATGTGGTATCAACGAAGCTCAGTTGATGATCCCGAATACCTGAATCTGCATCATGAAATGATGCAGGACAAATGACTCAGTACGTGGAATGTACGAGCATGTCAGGGGAATCCTAAAGTATAACATAAGCTTGAACTTGATAAAAGGAAACATACTTACCTCTTCTCAAACTTACTCAACTCAAAGATTACTCAAGGACACTCAAAACTACTCAAACTTACACAACTCAGAAATACTCATGGATAAGATACTCAACTCAGTAATAAGGTTCTCAACTCAGTGAAACTCAACAATAAGGTACTCGACACAATGAAGCACAAATCAACTAAAGATACTCTACTCAAGATACTCAACTCAATATAAAGCAACAATAAAGGATGTAATTTATGGAAAGTTTTTAAAACAACAGAAAGAAACTTCAATGTATTTAAGAATACAATATACTCAGTTTGTAATACAATATAATTTTGTTGGAGTTTCTCTAATCGACAACCACCACTATGAGCCTAAGTGATGATACAACGTCTTATCCACGCTGCCAGAACTATCCTATACTTTACTGTCATATAGGACACCTTAACTAAGTGGATCCACTAGTCTATGCTAAAAAGCACTAAGGAATCATCTAAAAAGTATGATCCTTTCTACCCACGATGGCTACATGGTTTATGGAGACGTGAGTTATCTGAACTCAAACTCGTCCCCATATCGATGCTCAATACTACTCCCAAAATACTTAGCTCATATGTTTAAAAACATATCTTTTTCTTTGATTTGAGATAATTACTCAAAAATATTTCTCTTAAAAGAGATGGTACTCAAAATGCTCAAAACTCTTTTGGAAATCTCAGTTTCCTCTCATCTTAAATGTGAAAACATTTACTCTTGGGAATACTTAGTTCCCGTATATCATTTTAAAGAAAATGAACTCCACTCTTACTCTTTACTCAACTCATAGTTTAAGTCTTAAAACAAAGTTAAAACGTTTGTAAAAAACTTCTTAAAATATGGTTCATGTCGAATTATGGACGTGAACGACTCAATGCAAGGTTTTCAATAACCATGGATAGAACTCAGTACTTGGAACTCAAGAAATTCAATGATACTACTCATTTAAAAAATGCTCAACTTAAAAGGCTCATGCGGAATTATGAGCATGAACTACTTAACTCAAAGATTTCATGTATAACATGCTACTCAACTCAAAGATTTTATGGATAACATGTAATAGTCCCATAATTAGAAATATAATCTCAAAGGGGATTAATAACTCAATACTTAAAACTTAGAACTTGAAGATACTACTCCTCTCAAAGATACTAAAATTGGAGTTCATACAAAATTTATGGGCATGAACGACTCGACTCGAGGGTCTTCACAACAATATGGAACTCATGTATACGACTCTTCTCATTCTCATACTTACTTCCTCAAAACTTAGCTCAAATCAATATTTAATCTCAAAGGATTCACAATTGAACTCAAAGGCTTTCTTGAACTCTACTCTTAACTCTCTCTTGAATTTGAATTATGAATTCAAGAGTTATGATTCGTGTTATGAAGAATCTTATGATGATAATGTAGACTCATGAATACATTCTCTTCACTCTCATGATCACTTACTTGAGTCTTGAAACAAGTTACTAGAAGTTGTAGAAGACTCCACAAAAGGACTTTTTTAGAATGTTAGAAAGATTTCTCAAAACTTAACTCTTAACTCTACTTTGAATTTGAATTATGAATTCAAGGTTATGATTCATGGTGTGAATGATTTCTAGGTGTTTAGAAGTAGTTTAGAGTGTTTAGAATCAAAGGGGAGTAAAGGTACCCTTTGAAAGAATTCAAACAGACGAAACGATGAAGAACGGGTGGGGGCAGGGGACCCTGGCGCTCTGAGTGGCGCACGCGCCAGCCCCTAAACTTTAGATAAGTGGTCGGGAGCTCTGGCTGGCGTGAGGCGCTAGACCCCAACCCAGAAAACTTCGACGACTTGCTTTGCTCGTTTTTTCACTCTAACTCGTCTAGAATCGAACGGTTTCTTCCCCAATCACTTGGATTCGATTACGTAACATAATTACACTCTAATATACTCAAAACAACACTCAAATCACTAAATTCATCTAAAGAAATCATCAAAACCCCAGCACAATAAGATTTAGAATGAACTGCAAGAACATCTATCAAGAACTCTAATCTTTCGACTTCAAGAATGAAATTTCGCTGAAAATAACATGTTTGGCATGTGGGTGAACTAACTCAACACTATGGAAGCTTAGATACCTTTTAGGGATAAAATCTATGGCAAAAATCCGCAACAACACGCAAGAATCTCAATGAACGCTTGATCCTCTCCTCTTTTCTCTTCTTGAACTCTCAACTAAAACCCTAGGCGTATTTAGGATTATAAAACTGAATCTAATAGGATTATACCCCTAGAACATTACTAAAAATGAATTAAATATGATTGGGTAAGGAAAAGACCAAAATACCCCTTATTATTTGTGGGTAACTTTCCTTAACTGGACAACTTAACTTCAAAGGGGATATCTCACTCATCCGGACTCGAAACTTAGCAAACTAGGTGGCGTTGGAAATATAATTCAAAGACCTTTCATTGGATATCTTGTAGCCCACCAAACTCATCCTGTACTGAGAGTTATGGTCATTTGAAGTTGACCCAAAACTTAAAGTAACTTAGGAATGACTTGAATGAACTCTCTTTAGTTCTTCTTGGAACTCAAGGTGCTACATCTAGTGACCTTAACACTCAAGAAATTTTAATTTCCTCGGTAAAATCCTACTCACAACAAAGGATGGTTCGAGTCTCAGTTCGAAAAAAATTCTTAGGTGTTACATAAAGACACTTAGTTAAAGTGTTAGTAATGAATAAATATTAATCAAATAAATAAATAAAAAGAATAATAACTTAAACATAAAATTCATCTTATAAACATTGGAGCCTTGAAAATCGACGGTAATTTCTTCATCGACAAATTTTAACATACAAAGAATATGAACTAAATTAAATTTCCATCTTTTAAAGTAGGGAGGCCTCGAAAATCGACGGAGACATTTTTTCATTGGTCAATGAAAAAATATCTTTGTCGATTTTCGAGACCACCCATTTTAAAAGAAGAAAAATTTACTTTAAGTTTATATATGTTGTATGTTAGATTTGACCGATGAAGAAATTAGCATCTATTTTCAAGTCTCATATGTTCATAAGGAGTTTTATTTTTAAGTTATTATTTGATTCATTTGTTTTTGTTCATATTTATTTATTACTAATACTTTACTAAGTGTCTTTACATGTACTCAGAGTTACTTTACGAGGAAGCTGCTATTTTTAATTCATTATTATGTATACTATTGATGTTAGACAAGCATTATGTCGTTTCTCATACTATTGTTTTACTTTATTATTTATTTATATTTTATGTTTATTATACTTGTACAATGTTTTTATGTCCTTCTCAATTTGAAAAAAAATAAATTTAGTCAGGACCCATAATTATGGATTTGAAGGATGCCTAATTTTACAGATTTAATTAGTATTGAATAAAGTAGCTTTAAGCTTTGCAATTTAATTAAAAAAATAATCTATGTGACCATTATTTATTTATTTATTATTATTTTTTAATTGTGATAGCATATTGTCAACAAAAATTCCCACAAGGAGAAATTTTATCAAATTATTGATGGATGACATTAGTTCACACTAGACAATCAAAAGTACAAAAAGTGCTATCTATTGTTACATCACTATATTCTGCGAGAGGATATTTTTATCATTTTAACTATCTTATTTTATTGAATAAGTTATTCCATGTTGTTATTCTATCAAAAGATAGAAATAACTTATTTTAGCACTAATTATTATTTCTGTAATAAGTTAATTTCTCTTATCCATTATACCAAACATGTCCGATATTTTCTAAAATTTAACCAAAACATCATTGTGTTACCTTATTATTTTTGGCAAACCTTATCTATAAGAAAGCCCAGGACAGAACATTATGAGGTGAAAGTCTCGCATACAATTTTGAGAAGGGAGTGACTACCTACTGGAGCTTTGACCAAGCACCATCAGTTAATTTCGCTTTCCCCCCCTCCCTCCCTCTGATTCTAGATAGCCCCCGGTTTTATGTAGAGAGACTATTTTTGACAGTGCTCAAGTGCAACAATCAAAGTAGTTATTAAAGAAGAGAATATAATAGAGAAGAGCACATGACAACTAATAAGAATAAGTACATAACATTTATAGGAATAACGTTAATACTTTGACATGCATTATGCTTTCGTCTACCATCAAGCCTGATCTAACCGAAAAGTGAAACAACACTTAACTACCTATTACCTTTCTATCATATGCTACCTCCATATCTTTCTATCTAAGGTCATGTTCTCAGAAAGATGAAGATGTGTCATGCCATGTCTAGTCATCACCTCTCCCCAATACTTCTTCGATCTAAATATTCCTTTCATTGTATCCATTATATTCAACTTCTCACACTTTCTCACTAGAGCATTTGTGTACCCGCTCTTGACATGTTCAAATCATCTTAGCCCCACTTTTCTCATCTTGTGCACCACATAAGCCTTTCCAACTTTGATGTCATTATATCATTCTTAACCTTATTTTTCCTAACATCCTCACACATTCTTCTCAATACTCATTTTAATTATAAACTACTCATCTTGCAACTTAATAAGAATTAAAGTTCCTTTCTTTAATATCACAATTAAGTTAACCCGATGAGATTACAAATGTACAAGTTTAAACTTTTGCTAGTGACATTTTATCTGATCTCAGGACATGATAATTGTACGTTTCTTTCTCCTACTCTTATATTACAGGAAGGATATTTTTTAATTCTCTCTGCATAACACATAACAGTCTTGACTGCTTAAAAGAGTCGGCTATCTATATTATGTCGAATCATAAAAATTCTTTCCCAAAATGATCCATGTCAAGTGAGGAATTGAAATTAAAAACCCAGATCAATCAAACATTTGTTTCAACAAAAGGGATAACACAAAGATCACAAAAACTAAAGAAAACCAACAAAACAAGAAGATAAACAGTAGAGAAATTGAAGGCAATATACACAATATAAAAGGGGGCAAAGAGGCGCAAACCTTAGAAACATTCAAAACTCACAAACAACAAAAGGTAGTGCATGTTTGACATGAGTCAAAGACTTGAAGTTCCACATAGTCCGTCACTTTCCTCTATGTTCTTTTCTCTTTCCCACTATCACTGAATCGGTATTTCAACAGAAGAAAATAGTGAGCGGAGAAATCAAGAATGTGAGGAAACTTACTTGTGTC
>JAJOOS010006435.1:0-18523 GCA_029582725.1 Solanum chiquidenum
CGTCAGATTTGGTTAAAAACTATTTGAAAGGACTTGAGAAAGGAGTGTACATACATTAGCTTGAGTGTGATGACAAGTGTTTTGGTTTTATTTTTGAGTTTAGTAATGAGTATGATGGAATTTTAGTAAAGGATATTGTAAGATCGATGGATATGCGATCAATGATAAGTAAAGATCCATGAATTCATCAAAAACTTCAAGGTACAAGCTAATGTTGATAGATAAGGGGATTGTGTTATACGATTGAATTTACAATTCATGTTTTTCATTGTAAATCTACATTCATGGTGAGATATGTTGTCAAGGTATGAATTGGCAAGGTGAGAAATGATCAATTGTACCCGGTATTGAGCATTTGAAAGGACTTACACCTGGGTTGAGTCGTAAGTCTATTCCTATTGATTGTTGTACCTAAGAAAGGTTTCATTTAAAAAGTGTTGGGTTATAATAAGGTAAATGGTCGGAGTGTTATGATGGATGTTAGTATTGTGAGTATGATTCACTAGCTATGCTCTCGTGTGTTTTCACTTTTGTGGGTGGATCCCTAGTGGTGGATCAAGGGTACCAACCCCGCGATGTTCCCTTGATGGAGTGGGAAGATTGGAAAGATTTGGTTATTTCAAATGACATATTTGGTGTTATATTGGAGTTGTTAAATTTTTTAGTGGTTCTACATGTACCACCTTGCTTATGAGAATCTATAGAAGTGCTACCATGCGTATTTATGGTTGTCCGACAATCTTAATATTCGTCTAGTCGTTGAGGTCATGTATTGATTGTTTGTGGATGAATGCGGGGATCATTGGGTCCAATTCTACTGTTCTTAAGGGGTAATCCACAATTACTAAATCTAGCAGTTCGATAGTGTTATTGGAGGGGTTGTATGCTTGGGCATATCCCCCGATGAGTATCTGATGTTTAAAGATTAATTGTTTATAACTTAAACTCATGGGAAATTGAATTGTGAGATGGAGATGTTGATAAGAACTATGATTGGTTGGTTCAGGGTCACCTCTAATTGTGGCGAGTTTTGATTTAGGATTTTATCACGGTTATGTGAGAAATGATTCGTCCTGATGTTTGTGTCAAAGTCCTTGATAACATGTTGCAGACATGTGTATGATCAACTTTGGTGGTTATTGGGAATAGCTTTGTGGTTAGCTAAGCGTACATAAAACAATAATTATCACTCGACTATTGTGATGACTTCATTTAAGCATTGTATGGGAGGATGTATAGGTATTCAATTGGTTGGCTGGTGATGAGGATTATATCATAAAGTGAAACTCAATGTTGTTAAACAAGACCTTCGCTGTGAGGAAGAACCGGTTGAAATTCTTGATCATGATGTCTAGAAGCTAAGGACATACTAGACAAGTATCCCTAGTAATTCGACGTTTCAGATACTACTCTACCCTTACTTTAGCCAATCTTTCCTAGTTGATCACTCGGGGTGAGTGATGGGTAAATTAGTATCTGTTGTAACGACCTGATTCCGTCTTTAGGGAAAAGCCAATGGAGAAAGAATTGGGGTCAGAAAACTTTTGAGTAGTAACTTCAAATTTCCTAGCCTAGTCCAGATTTGGACGAAATCAGAGTCAGGCAGGTTTAGAGAAATCTGGTAACAATTGGGTGATCTAATTATGAATTTATTTACATGAGTGGATAGCTAAGACGTTAAGAAACCCGTACGACTTTACGGAATATAATTCGGGCGAGTAGAACTCCCTAAAATGATCTTAGCGTGAACGGGTGGTTTCTAAGCATCGTTGGTTAAAGGTGTGTTGTGAAATAGGGGTCTTGGAATTATTAAAATAACTCATTATTTCGTGCAAGCCGCTTTGGCGGTGATTTTGGTCGCTCTGGCGGGGCTGCTGTAACAGGGTGAGGGCCACTGTGGCGGGCCAGACGCGACTTAAAGTCGTAAATAAACCCCAAAACAACTTTATTCTGCACTTTTCAATTTTTAGAACTAAGAAACGACCCCAGGGGTTTTCTTGACAGTTTTCCACCATTCTTGAGGCTAAAGGTAAGATTTTCACTCCCCGAATCCATTTTTCGATCCGTAGAGCTTAGTTTCTTGGGTGATTATTGTTGGGGAAGGGTTTTGGAACTGTTTGACGGTGGGAATAAAGCCCTAATCTAGGTATGGGGATCAAGGGTTTTTCCTAGGGTTGATATTATTAATTATGATCCGAGTAATTGGGTCTTGATTGTTGATCCTTGCGTATAAATTATTGTTTGTAGACCTAAAACAAGCGGAAAGAAACAGGAAAAGGAAGATTCAAGTGCCTTAGGGGATTGAAGCTTGGATTCGAGGTAGGTGATTATTTTGATTTCATGTATGTGTGATATATGTTTGCCATTACTACATTATGATGCATGTATGTATGCAAATGTTGTGTTATTGATCACACTACTCATAAATAATGTTGATTGAATAATTGTGTGCCATTAATCCCCTCTTGTTGTATGATTGTGAGAATATACATTGTGATTGTGATTTTGGTTTGTTGAATGGGTGGGTGTCACGATCCGACACACTAACTGGGATCGGTTGCCACGTTCCGGCATAAGTATATGGATCGGTTGCCACGTTCCGGCATAAACATGGGATCGATTGCCACGTTCCGGCATAAACATGGGATCGGTTGCCACGTTCCGGCATAAACATTGGATCGGGTACCACGATCCGGTATGCTAACAGTTTAGGTGTGGGTTTCATGGGAGGATCATTGATTTGACATAACTGTATATCTTGATAAATGTGAAATTGTTCATTGTTCGTAAATGATATCGATATTGTGTATATTTGGTGTATGCATGTTTATTATATTGTTGTAATGACTTATGTATGTTGCACTTAATGGGATAGCCGCGTGATCCTACCAGTACATTGTTGTTGTATACTGATGCTGCACTTGCTCTTTCTTTGTTGAGTATAGGGCATCTTCAGGTGGCTATTGATAGACCTCAGCTAGGTGACTATTGAGCGTGACCGGATTCAAGGGTGAGCCAGTTGTTTCAGGCTGCCATGGATCTTCCTTGTCTAAGTCCACTCTTTTTGGACTCAGACTATTTGGTAAAGGTGTTGTCTAGTTCCGGGGTTGTACTCCTTGTTCTTAGATTTGTCGTTAGTAGAGTTTTGGTACAATGACTTCCAGGTTCTAGGGGTTGAATTTCCGCATTTGTTTGGTTAGTTATTTGTTTAAACCTTTGAAGTTTATGGGGACTCCATTTTTATAGTCAGTTAAACCTACTTTCGTATCTTTAAATGTCTTAGTTTTCATAAAATTTGTTTGTTTGGGTTATAGTAATGGTTCTCCCACCGGAGGGTATGTGTGGGTGTCAATTATGACAGTATGGTTCATGACAGATGGTTCATCGACCAAGTCATAAATCTTTAAATCCCTTGCCTAACTCAACTTCATTTTTTGGGATAATATCATTAGGTGAGGCAAAAAATGATTGAATGTCATGTTACTTCCTTATAATTCACTTTGTATGATTGACCCTCTTAAAATGATTAAAGTTCATTCTATGGGTCCAAACTACGGTCCGTAGAAGTTTCTATGAATCATAGATGGGTCCATCGTAATTGGACCCCCAAATTTGTCTCTGATGTGTTAACATGAGTTGACGGTACGGGTCGTAGTTCAAGGGATTCGTAGTTCATGACTTGAAAATTCTGTTGTGGTAGTCTCTAGTAAAACGGTCATAACCTTTTACTTCGAACTCAGAATGAGGAAAACATTGTGGAGTTAAAAAGATGACTCATATACCTTCAATTTGATAGGTTGTGTCACCTAAGTCATCATGTGCTAAAAGATATAATTATGTGAAGTTCACTTATGTAGAATCTTATATTAATTGGCAAGGAAGCTTCAAACTACACTTTGTGCTATGGGATTCTTGTAACCTTAATTCATATCCAAATTCATTATCATACTAAAGAATTGACCTTAACACCTACAACAACTTAGGTATCACCCCATATGACCTTACACAAAAATAAAGCATGGTTCGGACCTTAGCTTAGAAATTTTTGGGGTGTTACACTAAGCACAGTTTGTATGAGTCAAAATAAATTGTTTTATTCCTACGACTATTTTGAACTATTTAAAACATTATATATTAATTAAATACTCATAAAAACTAAAATTAATACAAAGTTCTAGTTAAGATATTAAACATGTACTACTTATATAAATGAGCCAATTAAATAAAGGATAATTTCAGAGACCTCCCCTCACATTTCGCTCAATCACACTGTCCTCCCTCATGGCTTACGATATTATGTATACCACCCTTATTTTGAATTTTTTCCATTACAAATCTTTTTATCTATTTTTCATTAATGTAAATTAAATACAACTTGACAAATCTACCCTATTTTAATAGTACATTTTCATTTAACGTCTCATATTTAACCAAAAAAAATGTTAAAATCCCCCATTTCTTTGTTGGAAAGTATTTTTCTCTACAAACGTGGGTCCTACGCTTTCTTCTTATTCCTTCCCCGTGAGGCCAATTATTCCATGGACACGTACCTAGGGCTATTCAAAATCAAACCGAAACCAATAATTCAAATAATAAAAAGCTATTGGTTTATCGGCAATGGGTTATTTATTTAGTGGTTTCTCTAACGGTTTAGATTTCTTTTAATATCGGGTTATCGCTTCTTAACGGTTTGAGATTTTTTATTAACGGGTTAATTGATAACTCGATAGTAAATTAAATAATTAAATCTTTACATTTGGTATATAAAATCCTTGACTTAGAGTCTAGTTTCATATTTTTATTTATGGTTGTCTCAAACTCTCGGCTATTCAACAATGTGACAATGTTTATTTTAGATCAAGATGCAATTTTCCAAATCATGTGCATGGTTCATTTGGTTTGTCACCTTGTTTCTAAGTAATTTTCAATATTATTTTTGGTGTCAAATCTTAACGGTTAAACTGATAATCGAATTGATAATGATCAATAGTCGATAAACCAATAAGAGATGAGACAATGTCTTTATGGTTCTATAACGGTTTAACATATATACAAATCGGTAATTGATAAATTGAACCGATAAATATCAAATCGAACTAATAGATACGCAGCCCTACGCGTACCGTCTACAGTAAAAATTGCAGTACTTTGCTCCAAATCTAATTTTACTACGAGGGACTTTATGTTCATGTTTGTTTTTAACGTTGAATTATTTATTACTCACTCTATTTGAATTCAATTTTAATTATAATTTTAGTTGAAGTTTAAAAAACTAAAGAATATTTTTGAATATTTTGATTTTGAATAAAACATGTGTAAAACGTACAAAATATCCCTTATTCTAAATTTTAAAAACATTTTTTTAGACTAAATTTGGAGTTCACACTCCTTCTACGCATGAAATCACGTGTTGGTGCCAACTCAACAATTAAATTTTCACATAAGATTGGTCAATGGTCTGAAGGGCTTAAAATATTGAGTTTCATTGAGTTTAAGGGTCCAGTTGACAAATAGTCAAGTAGAAGAGTTCAGACTACAAACTCATACAAGTAGAAGGGTCCATCAGATCATTTCACCTTCTTATGATATTAATCATTTTGTGTGAAAAATAGTTTTAAAAAGTATATATACATGGTCTCACAAGCACATTCTATCTAATTATTAATAAAATAAAATAAAAGAATTGCTTCACTTTTTTAATTAATTACAATGATAAATACAAAATGGATACATTAATTTTATGTTCATGTTTGTATTTAATGTCAAATTATTTATTACTCACTCTATTTTAATTCATTTTTTATTATAATTTAAGTTGAATTTTAAAAAGTAAAAAATATTTTTGAATCTTTTGATTTTGAATAAAACATAGGTAAAAATGTACAAAATGTCCTTTAGTCTTATGCTATTAGTAGTTTCATGTGCAAATTTAGAATAAAATGCTTCCTAACAAGGAAATAAAAATATTTCATTTAAACAAAATAAAAGAAATAGCATGGCAAACATGTATAAACATATGAAATAATTTTTTATCAAGATAAAATAATAAAAAATGTAATGTTATCCGTATTAAAATTTGAACATTATATATAATAAAACTAAAAGCACATCTGATTATTGCTATAGAAATAATATATTAGTAATGTTATAAAAATAAATTGTATATTTAATAATATTAATTTATTGTTCTCAAATAAATAAGTTAAATCATTTTTATCATTATTTTTAAAATACACATTACTAAATGCATGATAAATCTTATAAGTTATTTAAATTAAAATTATAACATTTAAAAATATACACGCAACGCGCGTGTACGTGCACTAGTAAATTAATAATAGAAGAGGTAAAAAAAAAGACAACAATCAGCACCACAACAAAAGTATTTATCACTTAAATTAAAAATCTTTATTTCAAAATATTTTTTACAAGGAATATAGATAAAAGTGAAAAAACAGAGCCGCAGAAAACACTCAATTGTTACAATTGATGCAATTTCTCCAGGATATTTTTTAAAAAACAATTGGCACAAATTATTAAATTATGAAAATTTAGATAATTATAATTCAACCCCTAAATTTATATCTACGGTTTCTCCCCAACGTGTATTATTAGCTACTGCTTTTCGAATTTAAGTTCAATAATAACTAAATATATTGCAGTTTATTCCCAACGTGTTTAATTAGCTACTCCTTTACAGATTTAAGTTTAATAATAATTAAATATATTATTAATCAATATATATATATATATATATATATATATATATCAAAAGACTCCCCTCGTTCATTTTTAGTTGTCACTATTTGACTTGACACATCCATTAAGAAAATAACTATTGATATATGTATTTTACCACATTACCCCTATTAATTGATGTTTAGTATTAACTCTTGGAAGATGATTTGGAGAAAAATATTTAATGCTATGGGTAAAACATGGAAATTTTTTGTCTTTTCTTGATATGTCAAACGTGAAAATTAAAAATAAAAAACTATTTTAAGAGTAAGTGACAAATAAAAGTTAACGGATAGAGTATAATATAACTCTCCACTTCCTCGTTTATGGAACCGTGGTAGAAAAAGTGTCTTCATAAATATCATCATTCCTTTTATATTTTCATAGTGGAGTTATATTCTTATTCTCATGGTGTCAAAATTCATCTATCCATCGTCGCAACAACCCCAACACCTCCATTCATAAATCTCTAAAGCTTCGCCAAAACAAAGAGACATACACCTATTTGAAACTCAATTAGTAATTAATTATTGGAAATGATTTTTTGTTGAAGAGTTAAAAATTTTGTTCGAGTGATTTGGTCCATTGTCCAGGTTCCGTCAGATGTGTTGCCGACTATTCGTTAGGAGTATGGATGTAACGACCGAGTTCCGTTGTTATAGAAAAGCCAACGGGAAAATTTTTTGGGGCGGAAAACTTTCTTGTTGTAACTTGACATTTCTCAACCTAGTCCAGATTTGGACGAAATCGGAGTATGTGAGGTCTAGGAATTTGTTTGTAGCAATTGGGTGATCTAATTATGAATTTGATCACATGAGTAGATAGCTAGACGTTAAGGAACCCGTACGACTTTACGGAATTGAATTCGGGCGAGTAGAACTCCCGCAATTGATCTTAGCATGAACGAGTAGTTTCTGAGTGTCATTGGTCGAAGATGTGTTGTGAAATGGGAGTTTGGAATTCTTAAATTGACTCACTGGTTCCGTGCAAGCCGCTGTAGTGGGATTATTACCACCAGGGCGGGGCTGCTATGGCGGGATGGGGGCCTCCATAGCTGGACAATCGCGATTTAAGTTGGAAATAAACCCCAAAATGTCTCTATTCTACAACTTTTGAACTTGAGAGCTAAGGAACAAACCCAGGGATTTTCTTGACAGTTTTCCACCATTCTTGAGGCTAAAGAGGTAAGATTTTAAATCCCCGAATCCATTTTTCGATCCGTAGAATGTAATCTAATAGGTAATTATCAATGGGGTGGGGGGTTTAATATGGAAATTATGGTGGAGAAATCCCTAATCTGGGTATGGGGATCAAGGGTTTGACCTAGGATTGATATTATTATTTATAATTTGGGTAATTAGGTGTTGTTTATTGATCCTCGCGCTATTATGATTGTTTGTAGACCAAGAACAAGCGGAACGAATCCGTAAAGGGAAGAATCAAGTTTCTTAGGGGATTCAAATTTGTTTTGAGGTAGGTGATTGTTGTGATTTCATGATTGTGTGATATATGTTTGTTCTTTCTTTAATATAATACGTGCCTATATGCGAATGTTTCCCTATTGATCACACTACTTGTAAATGAGGATAGATGAATGATGAATACCATGAATCATAACGTGATTGTATGATTATGTGAATGTACATTGTGATTGTGATTGTGGCTTGTCGAATGGATCGAGTGTTGTGTTCCGACACACTAACTTGGATCGGTTGCCACGTTCCGGTATAAATATGGCATCGGTTTCCACGTTCCGACATAAATATTGGATCGGGTACCACGGTCCAGTATGCTAACTGTATGGGTTTGGGTTCCATGAGAGGACCAATGACTTGACATAACTGCGTATCTTGAGAAATGTGAAACTGTACGCTGTTCGTAAATAATGTTGATATTGTATATGTTCGGTGTATGCATGTAATTATTATGTTGTATTGACTTATGTATGTTGCACTTTGTGGGATAGCCGCGTGATCCTACCAATAAATTGTTGTTGTGTAATGATACTGCACTTTCTCCTTCTTTGTTGAGTACAGGGCATCTTCAAGCATCTATTGACAGACCTCGCTTAGAAGATCAGTGACCGTCGTTCGAATTCAACGGTAAGCCAGTTCTTCTGGGATGCCATGAGTTCTCCTTTCCTTTATGTCCACATTTCGTACTTAGACTAGTTCATTAGATATTCTTATGTTTAGTTGGATTGTACCCATTTTCCTTTAGACTTGGGTTCATTGTTAGATGTTTTGGTAAATTGACTTTCAGGTTCTAGGCATTTAGTTCCGCAATTCATTGTTAGATCCTTTGGAAGTTTATGGGAACTTCAGTTTTTAGTCATTTAAACATGCTTGCGTATCTTTAAATGCTTGGTTTCGTATTAGATAATTAGTATAAATGGTTCTCCCACCGGAGGTTTAGTGCGGGTGCCAATCACGACAGTCGGGGTTGTGACAAAGTTGGTGTCAGAGCCTAGGTTTGTTGATCTCGATGTACCAAAACAAGTCTAGTAGAGTCTTGCGAAACCGTACAGAGCCATTTGTACTTTTCTTTAAGAGGCAGTAGGACTTTAGGAAATCTATCTATTTTATCTTGTCTCCTTTCGTGCTATAACTTGATTTCAATTGGTATCTGCCGATTCGAATTGGTATCTAACCTCCTTCACTCTTCTGTCCGCAGATGGTTAACACTAGATTCAATGGCGTCATGCCCGTAGCTCCCGTCAATGCTCCATTTGAGGAATTTGCAGCGAGAGGTCGCGGTCGAGGCAGGGGTAGAGGCAGAAGAAGAGTAGAGCCTACTAGTGATGCAACACCGGTTGAAAATGCTCCCAGAAATGAGGCCCCTCCTGTGCATCAGTATGAGGTAGAGGATAATATCGAGGTTGAAAATGTTGAAGAGGTTGGACAAGAGGAAGAGGTGCAGGGTGAGACTACATGTATTCCTCCCATAGACACAATGTTAGCTCAACAAATCTTGTCATTCTTGAAAGGGTTGGTTGGTCCTGGAGTGCTTTCTTCTGTTCAAGCGACTCAAGCCCCCGCCAATCCTCCTATTGCTATCACTGTCCCCAAGGTTGGTGGGACTGGAGGTAATGATGCTTTCTTCCGTCCTTTGTTGGGTCCTGTTATGACTAGTAATGATAATGAGATGTTGACCAAGTTCTTGAAGTTGAAATTGCCCGTGTTCCACGGTTTCGAGAGTGAGGATGGATATGAGTTCATCCTAGATTGTTATGAGAGGCTGCATAAGTTGGGAATTGTCCATCAACATAGGGTTGAGTTTGTGACTTTTCAATTTTAAGGTGAGGTTAAGTAGTGGTGGAGAGCTTATGTAGAATGCATATCATCAGTTTTACCTCCACTTTCTTGGACTTAGTTTCATGCCCTATTTTTAGAGAAATATGTCCCTAAGACTTTGAGAGATTGCAAGAAGGATGAGTTCATTGCCTTGGAGCAAGGTGGTATGTCTGTGGATTTTTATGAGGCCAAGTTCCATATCTTGTCTAGATATGCTGCGCAATTGGTTACTACTGAGGAAGAGAGAATCCGTTTATTTATTAAGGGACTAAATTCTAGTTGCATGTATTATCTGTTCATATGACCTCTGTAGGGAGGAGCTTTAATGAGGTAACCGACTTTGTTAAGAAAGTGGAGGGGGTGAGGCGAGACGGTCAGGCCAAGGCATTGGCTAATAAAACAAAAAATTCAGGCAACTTTCAGGGATCTTACTCTAGAGGTTCAGGTAGGCCAACACTTGCAGCCATGCCAATTCAATCCTATATGCCCGCCTTTATAGGTAATTACGTGGGAACTCCACCTCATGATCGTACTTGCTAATATTGTGGAGAACCTGGGCATATGAGGAGATATGGTCCCCACCCACATGTGATGGATTCCGCGCAGCAGCAGACTAGATGAGTGGTACCCGCGGGAAATAGTAATAATGGTCGAGGGAATCTAGAAGGATGGCGAGGAGGAAATCAGCGAGGTCACAAAGGTAGGGGAAATGGTAATGCAGGCAGAGGTACAGTGCAGCCAGGCAGGGAAGTCACCCGTCATGATGATAGGGCTCAGTGTTACGCCTTTTCGAGCAAGAATGAGGCAGAGGCATCTAACACAGTGATCACACGTACCATTCTTGTCTGTGACCAGATGGCTAATGTGTTATTTGACCCGAGTTCTACTTATTCTTATCTATCCGTGCGATTTGCCTCAGAGTTTGATATGAATTGTGATATACTTGATGCCCCCATCCATGTTTCTACCTAGTTGGAGAGTCTGTCATAGTCACCCAAGTCTATCGTACTTGTCCTATTTTGTTGATGGGTTATCAGACTTGGGTTAATTTGGTGATTTTGGATATGACTGACTTTGACATAATCTTGGGCATGACTTGGTTGTCCCCCTATTATGTTGTGCTTAATTGTAATACTAAGTTTGTAACTCTAGAAATTCCATGAAGGGAATAGTTAGAGTGGGAAGGGGTGAACAAACCTAAGCAAGCTAAGATCATATCTTCCATTCAGGCTAGGAAACTGGTAGGGCAGGGTTGTTTGGCATATTTGGCTCATATTTGGGATGTTGAGGTTGATTCCCCATCTATTGAGTCTATTTCTATGGTGTCGGAATTTAGAGAAGAGTTTCCTAATGATCTGCCTAGTATTCCTCCGGATAGGGATATAGTTTTCTGCATTGATTTAGAACCTGGTATGGGTCCCATTTACATCCCTCCATATCGCATGGCTCCGACAAAATTAAGAGAGCTTAAGGCTCAAATCCAAGAGCTTCTTGATAAGAGATTTATTCGTCCTAGTGCTTCCCCGTGGGGTGATCCAGTTTTGTTTGTTAAGAAAAATGATGGTAGTATGAGGATGTGTCTAGATTATCGACAATTGAATAGGGTCACTATTCGAAACAAGTACCCTTTGCCTCGAATAGATGATAGTTTTGACCAATTGCAAGGTGCATCAGTTTTCTCCATGATTAATCTAAGGTCTGGCTACCATCAGTTGAAAATTAGGCCTGAGGATGTGCCTAAGACGGCGTTTAGAACCCTCTATGGGCACTTTTGGTTTGACTAATGCGCCCTCAACTTTTATGAGTTTAATTAATGGGGTGTTCAAGCCATTTCTTGATTCATTCATCATAGTCTTTATTGATGATATTTTGGTCTATTCAGAAAGTTAAGAAGAGCATGCCGACCATCTTCGTATTGTTCTGGGTATTCTTGGGAAAGAAAAGTTGTACGCAAATTTTTTTAAGTGTGATTGCTGGTTGACTTCGATTGCATTTTTGGGGCATATAGTCTCAAAAGAAGGGGTAATGGTAGATCTCCAAAATATTGATGCGGTTAAGAATTGGGTTCGGCCTAGCTCTGTGATGAAAGTTAGAAGTTTTGTGGGACTCGCTAGCTACTATCGTCGATTTGTGAAAAACATTGCTTCTATTGCCACTCACTTGACAAATTTGACCAAAAAGGAGGTACCCTTTGAATGGATTGAAAAGTGTGAGGATAGCTCTCAAAAGCACAAGATTCTCTTGACCACAACACCTATCCTAGCATTACCAGTGGAAGGTAAAATTTTTATTGTTTATTGTGATGTTTCACATTCTAGTTTGGGTGTTGTGTTGATGTAGGATATGAATGTTATAGCTTATGCATCGTTTCAATTGAAGGTGCATGAGAGGAATTACCCAACATATGATTTGGAGTTGTCAGCGATAGTGTTCGCTTTTAAGATCTGGCGGATTACCTCAATGGTGTTAAGTGTGAGTTGTTTACTGATCATCCTAGTTTGCAGCATGTGTTCACTCAAAAGGATCTTAACTTGAGACAAGGAAGGTGGATGGAGCTACTTAAGGATTATGACATCACCATTCAATACCATCCGGGTAAGGCAAATATAGTGGCAGACGCTTTGAGTCAGAAGGTGGTGAGTATGGGTAGTTTAGCTTGCTTGAGTGTAACTAAGCGACCTTTGGCTAAGGAGATTCAGACCTTGGAGTCAAAGTTCATGCGGTTGGGCATCTCAGAGAAAGGCGGGGTGTTAGCTAGCATTGAAGTTAGGGCCACGTTTATTGAAGAGATCAAGGCCAAACAATTTGAGGATGAAAATTTGAATGAACTTAAGAAGAAGACTGAGATAGGTAATGCACAAGAGACCACTCTTGATGCGGAAGGTGTGCTCAATTTTGAAGGAAAAAATTGTATTCCTCGAGTTGATGACTTGATTAAAAAATTACTGATAGAATCCCATAGTTCGCGATATTCGATTCATCCGGGTGTAACCAAGATGTACCGAGACTTGAAACGAATTTATTGTTGGTCTGGCATGAATAAGGATATAATAGAGTTTGTGGCTAAGTGTCAAAATTGCCAACAAGTAAAGTATGAACATCAAAAACCTGCAGGTTTTCTCCAAAGAATGTCAATTCCGGAATGGAAGTACGAAAGGATAGCCATGAATTTTGTGGTTTGTCTTCTCAAGACTTTGGGAAAGTTTGATTCTATTTGGGATGGTTAATAGATTGACTAAGTCAGCCCATTTTATTCCGGTAAGAATAGATTATAATGTTGAACAATTGGCTAAGGTTTATGTGAAACAGATTGTGAGGTTGCATGGGGTGCCCCTTTCTATCATCTCTGATCGTGGTACACAGTTTACCTCCAAGTTTTGGAGGAAATTACATGATGAATTGGGCACACAACTCACTTTTAGTATTGCTTTCCATCCACTGATGGATGGGCAGTCAGAGAGGACTATTCAACTGTTAGAGGACATGTTGAGGGCATGTGTGATTGATTTTGGAGGGCATTGGGATAAGTTCTCACCTTTGTGTGAGTTCTCTTATAATAATAGTTATCACTCCAGCATTGATATGGCACCGTTTAAGGAATTATATGGGAGGGGATGTAGATAATCCATAGGATGGTTCGAGGCTGGAGATGTGAAACCTTTGGGGGTCGATTTATTGAGGGATGCTCCAGATAAGGTGAGGAGTATTAAAACTAAACTTTTAGCAGCCAAGAGTAGACAAAAGAAGTATGCAGACCATAAGATAAGAGACATGGCATTTCAAAGTGGAGAGAATGTTCTTCTTAAGGTATCACCCATGAAAGGGGTGATGAGATTTGCCAAGAAAGGTAAACTAAATCCGTGATACATTAGTCCCTATGAGGTTCTTGAATGTGTAGGGACAATGACTTATAGATTGGCCTTACCTCCTAACCTATTGGGACTTCATCCGATATTTCATGTGTCCATGTTGAAAAGATATCATGGTTACGGGGATTATATCATTAAGTGGGACTCAATTGTGCTAGACAAGGACCTCCAATATGAGGAGGAACCTATTGAAATTCTTGATCGTGATGTCCGGAAACTGAGGACCAAGGAGATTATGTCTGTGAAGGTTCAATGGAAGCATCATCCAGTTGAGGAAGCTACTTGGGAAACAGAGAAGGACATGCGAGACAAGTATCCCCAATTGTTCGTCGATTTAGGTACTACTCCATTCCTTCTTTAGCTTATTTTCCTAAGTTTGTCGCTCGGGTATAAGTGATGGGTAAATTGGTATCTATTGTAATGGTCGGGTTCTGTCGTTATAGAAAACCCAAAATTGATCTTAGCGTGAACGGGTAGTTTCTGAGTGTCGTTGGTCGAAGATGTGTTGTGAAATGGTAGTTTGGGATTATTAAATTGACTTACTGGTTCCGTGCAAGCCGTTGTGGCGAAAGTATTCCCACAAGGGCGGGGCCGCTGTGGCGAGCTGGGGGTAGCCATAGCGGGACAGTCACGATTTAAGTCAGAAATAAACTTCAAAACGTCTCTATTCTGCAACATTCGAACTTGAGACCTAAGGAATGAACCCAGGGGTTTTCTTGATAGTTTTCCACCATTCTTGAGGCTAAAGGTAAGATTTTAACTCCCCAAATCTATTTTTCGATCCGTCTAACGTAATCTAATGGGTAATTATCAATGGGGGAGGGTTTTGATTTGGAAATTATGGTGGAGAAATCCCTAATATTGTTATGGGGATCATGGGTTTGACCTAGGATTGATATTATTATTTATAATCTGGGTAATTAGGTGTTGTTTACTGATCTTCGCGCTATTATGATTGTTTGTAGACCATGAACAAGCAGAACGAATCCGAAATGGGAAGAATCAAGTTTCTTAGGGGATTCAAGTTTGTTTCGAGGTAGGTGATGGTTGTGATTTCATGATTGTGTAATAAATGTTTGTTCTTGCTGCATTATAATGCGTGTATGTATGCGAATGTGGCCCTATTGATCACACTACTTGTAAATGAGGATAGATGAATGATGAATGCCATGAATCATGACTTGATTGTATGATTTTGAGAATGTACATTGTGATTGTGATTGTGGCTTGTTGAATGGATCAAGTGTTGCGTTCTGACACACTAACTTGGATTGGTTGCCACGTTCCGGCATAAATATGGGATCGGTTTCCATGTTTTGGCATAAACATTGGTTCGGGTACCACGTTTCGGTATGTTAACTGTATGGGTTTGGGATCCATGAGAGGACCAATGACTTGACATAACTGTGTATCTTGAGAAATGTGAAACTGTACGTTGTTCGTAAATAATGATGGTATTGTATATGTTCGGTGTATGCATGTTATTATTATGTTGTATTGACTTATGTATGTTGAACTTAGTGGAATAGCCGCGTGATCCTACCAGTACACTGTGGTTGTGCACTGATACTGCACTTACTCTTTATTGTTGAGTACAGGGCATCTTCAAGCGGCTATTGACAAACCTCGCTTAGAAGATCAGTGACCGTCGTTCGAATTCAAGGGTGAGCCAGTTCTTTCGGGCTTCCATGAGTTCCCCTTTCGTTTATGTCCACATTTTGGATTTAGACTAGTTCATTAGATATTCTTATGTTTAGTTGGGTTGTACCCATTTTCCTTTAAACTTTGGTTCATTGTTAGATGTTTTGGCACATTGACTTTAAGGTTCTACTCATTTAATTCCGCAATTCGTTGTTAGATATTTTGGAAGTTTTCGGGAACTTCAGTTTTTAGTCATTTAAACCTTCTTTCGTATCTTTAAATGCTTGGTTTTGTATTAACTAATTAGTATAAATGGTTCTCCCACTGGAGGATTAGTGTGGGTGCCAATCATGATGGTCGGGTCGTGACAATGGATATGCCCTTCTTCTTGTGTTGTTATTCCGTTGTGTTCTTTCACTTGATTTTTTTTACCGTTGCACATGAATTTTCTTGATCCTTCACTGAATCAACCATATCTGAAGTTGACGATGCAGAGAGCAAGGGTAGTAGAGTCAAGGGTTATGATGAAAGCAAAAACACATAAAATCCCCCCCACCCCGAACTTGGCAACAAAGATTACTTTAGCCCTTTAATTTTATGGATAATTATTTATCCCTTGATCTCTTTTCAAATGAATTTAATATCACCCTAAAATTATAATATTAGTCTCAAAATGGCAAGTGCATTCCACATGCACCATGTCATCGATATATCAGCTTCACATCAGTGCCACATAGAACATATTTAAATTTTGAATTTTGAATTATTATTATTATTATTATTATTATTTATTCATAATTTTGAAAGTAAAAAGTCTCAAAAAATGAGCTTGATTGTTCCTTAATTCTAGCAAGATTACATTTGAACAAACTCAAGTCAGGATTGAAAGATTGATCCAAAATTTCAAAATCATTCTCACAAAAATACATTCAATATTTTAGAAACATTACCAAAATAAATAAATAATATTTACTGAAAAATTAATTTGAGATGAAGGAATTATAATATTTTCAATAAAAAGAGCTTCAAGTTCATCACATTCAAACACTACCATTTGAAGCAAGAACGAATTGTTGGTTTTCTTTCCGTGTTCATCACACCCCTTTACTAATCTAAATGAAATGTGGGTAGGGGTGGGACCATTCGAAGAAGGAGAAAGAAGATGGAAAGCTCAACGAAAAAATGAAGAAAAGGGCGAGGCAGGTGATGGTTGAGGTGGCGATGTTTGAAGAGAAAGATAGGGGGTGGGAATGGCGATTCAAAGAGGAGAAATAGGGTCGGGATGGAAGTTCCGAGGAAGGAGAAAGAGGTAAGGTTTCAAAGATGTCACGACCCAGGGGTACACCCTAGATGTAACATGGCGTACTTGACCCCGAAAGTGTCTCACAACAGCCCTTAGCAGATCATAACATATGATAAAAGAAATGATGCAAAAAATTTAAAATTTTATCCATACAATCGAAGTCTTTTATAAAAGCAAGCGGAAGTCTAGACTTGTCTCATTATAGTCATCTATTACACTACTTGAATAAAAAATAGGATCACAACCCTTTCAACATAATCCTAAAATGAAATACTAGAAAGAAACTACAAATGACTCATACATCCTTGAATCATGAGGACTCACAAACTAGCAAGGAAAATGATCAATTCCAAGCTCTACCCACTAGGGGAACCAAATTGAGTGCCAATCCCTACACTTGGGAAAAATATAGAAAAATATGGGTTAGTACAAAAATGCACTAAGTATGATAGCAATGCATAAAATCATGAAATCATGCTAAAAAGGTAATTTTAGTTTAAAAGCATGCACTTTACCAAGTTTGAGAATCATCATGCACATTAGTATAAAAGCATAAGTCACAAGCATATTCAACATATAGATCATCATAGCATAATATAACCATCTCTTAAGTAACCCCAATTCATACTTGTGCAATGCATAGATAAGATCCCACAATCCCATCTATACTAAGTATCACTTTTAGGCCATAATAATCATATTTACCATTATTTGATATCATCCTTCGTTAATACTCATAGACAAGGAAAGATTCACTTTTAATAATTCGTATAAAGGAAAGCAACTCATAGCAACAATCCACATTAAGCATACTTCATTTCATAAACCATCAAAATAAAAAAGGGACACACCATAACTACTTTCAAAGCCTACTTGTACAATGTATGAATGAGATCCCATACTCCCACCCACACTAAGTAGTGATTCTTGAGAAGTCATAGTTCATAATCATTCATTATGGGGGTAAGCCTTAACCGACATAGACCATGTGAGCAAATCATGAAATCCGGTGTTACCCACAATGAAAAGGGTGTCTTACTTTCCTAAGGTAGAACCATTTATTTAGCTTTTAGGTGGATCCACTAGCTAAAGACCTATGAGGGCACATATTTATGGGATAAATATATTGATACTATATAACCACTTCAAATCACGTATGCACATCCATCTCAAGAGATTGCTACTAGAAACCCCGCCTCAACTCACAAATGAGTTTCCATCTCAATCAATATCCACTCGGTGCTTAGCATTATTCCCCACGGAGTAATTAACATTTCATTACTTGAGTTCATTATTATGGAAGAATGTATCAACACTCAATCCAACATAATTCATAAGATAGCTCCTAGATTCAATAGGTGAGAATAGCCTTTCAACCTAAGAATCCCCATATTGTGAGAAAACCTTTCACAACATGTCATCATTCATAAGTGTATAATTGAGAACAACGTTTTAATCAACACAACATCACTATAATAATCATGGAAACTTCATTCATACTTAATTCATAAGTGTGTGTGTGTGAGAATAGCCTTTCAACAACACCATAATTACATCATAGTCATACTCACTTTACTCTCAAAGTGTTCTTAAAACATATATATAAATCTCATAATCATGCATAATTCTAATACTTTACCCTTAAAGGACCATGGATCATAGTTCATCAAAACATCTAG
>JAJOOS010006436.1:0-21835 GCA_029582725.1 Solanum chiquidenum
GCTGAACTGAGCAGCTTTCTGTGCTGACTAAGATGGTAACAGTTTCTGTTTGGTTGTGATAAAAAATGTGAATGCTAATAGTTCATGTATGTTGATCTAGTTTACTGTGGTTGATTTGTTTAACTGGTTACGGTTTGATGTGTACATTATACTTTCTGCTTTTCTAAAAACTAGAACGCGAATATGATTTGATCTTCACTTGCACAATGTGGATGTCTATTTCCTTGCATACCTCATTGTCTAATCTGCACGGAGGATCACTCCTTTTACTTTTCTTGTGATGAGTTGTCTTTGGTATGCATGTTAGAAATGTTGATGCTTCCAGGACCACAACCAAGATAACATTTCTTGCTATAACTTTCTCATATTAGCAAAATCTGATCGACGAAAAACACCCTTAACAAAAGGGAAAAGTCATTGTGTTGGTTGGAAGTTGGGACCAGTACTTTTGTGGCACTATTGTAGTTGCCTCACATTGGATCCACTGGGAATATACTCAGCTAGTTGAATGTGAAATATGCAAGTACTAGTTTAGGATGTAACTAGAAATCCAGTACTTTTGCCAATCAAGTGAGAAATCAAACACAGGGTGTGCTAGTTATAGGTGTATAATCTTTCAACAATCACATCAAAGTTACTTATGGATCACTACTTCAAGTTGCTGAGGTCCTGAGCTTTTTTTTAGTGCTGTCTTGCATATATATGTAAGTGGCTATGGATCCATAGTAGAGACCACTTGATTTTTCTCATTTGATGTATCTCGTAAACAAATAAATTAGTGTGTTTACTTTTAGGTCCAATATGATTTATATAATAGTAGAAAATATAGAGAACTTTGAGATTTACTCAAATGGAACGATATGGACAGTGAGGATCATACAGTTGATTCCAAATTTACTTGAGACTGAGGCGTAGTAGTTAAAAGTACTTTGTTTTTTTTATTGATAATAGTAGCTTTTTAGCCCGCTTGCATGTATCTCGATATTCTACTGACTATTTGGCGCACCTCGACTACTTCACCGAGGACTTGCTACCTCTAACTAGTGCAAGTGCATGTAACTCTAGCCCACCAAAACTTAGGTAAATAAAAAGAAATCACCTAGTATTTTTTTTGTCACCTTTTGAACTCTATCTCTAAGATTTGCACCTAAGTTATTGACCACTAGATCATACAGTTGATTCCAAATTTACTTGAGATTAAAGCGTAGTTGTTAAAAGAATTAGTTTTTTTTATATTGATAATAGTAGCTTTCTAGCCAACTTGTGTGTATCTCGATATTCTACCGACTATTTGGCGCACCTCGACCGAGGACTTGCTACCTCTCACTAGTGCAAGTATCATTAACTTCTAACCCACCAAAACTTGGGTAACTGAGAAGAAATCGCCTAATATTTTTTTGTCACCTCTTGAACCGCATCTCTAAGATTTACACCTAATTTATTGACCATTAGACCATATCTTCAGATGCGTCATTGAAGTTACAAATATTAGAGTTATGGTGTATTTGGAACAAAGGTCTAGAAAATGTATTTTAATTTTTCCATGTTTTACTGGCCAAAATTTCTGAAAATATAGTATAGAAAAAACAAGTTCCTTGAAAAAAAAAGGAAATAACTTTCCCAATAAAAAAAAAAAAACAAGTTTCATAAATAACATTCAATACTAATTATCTCCTCCCCACCTATCCCTTTGCCTAGACTATACATTCATACTTCGATACAATATTTTTTATTTACTTACCAAAACACCAACAAATAAATAAGAAAACCACTCGAAAAAAATATTGTCCATTCATACCAAAAACACCCTTCATACAAGTTTATCATTCAGAGTCTGTAGTCCTGTTAGACTTGTAGTATATTCCAAACGCGTAAAAAGTAGTTGAAATCATATGTTATATATACATACTATATCAATGGTTACTAATAAAATATAAAGGAGAGAGAAAGAGAAAAAAAAATACACAGATTTTTTTTTTTTTCACAGTTTTTTTGGACACAAAATTGAGACCATTAAATAAACAGAAACATTTATAACCACACATCCTTTAAAGTTAAGAGAAAGGTACTCCTACAAAACAGCAATTTTTGCCTTCCAACACAAAAATTTCACTAGCATTGTTCAATTCATTTGTTGGTCATTGTGCCAACCAACAAAATGTCTGCTGCTTGTGGAAGTTTACAACATATATTTGAGAAGCCATTACCTGAAAATCCATCACTGATTGAATCCATTTCATCTTCATGGAATCAGTCTAAATCATTGAAACCTATAGATGACTCTTCATTTACTGAGATTTTTGGAGAATTACATTTCAAAGAAAACAACTCTGTTACCTTGTCTACGTCCTCGTCTGTTGGTTCATCTTCATCTTCTTTTTCTTCTTGTCTACCTTTGTCATCTGCATCATCATCGTTTTCTTCTACTTCTTCGTCGTTTTTCCTTGATGCAATTCATCAATCTGAAAATGAAGGGCTTGACAATAATAAGGACAAGTATGAAAGATATAACAAGAGTCCTGTTTCAACTTACTCTCCAATTACAAGCAATAAGAGTAAACAGGACAGGCATAGTGATAGCTTGTCATCAAGAACATCAGAGAGCTTATCGATGTGCACAGAAGGACTTGGATTCGAGAGCTCTGATGATATTGAGGATCTAATGAATGATTTAGGAAACAAAGATCTTCCTCATAATCATCATCAAGAACAAGAACAAGAACAAAAACAACAAGGTAGGAGGACGCGGATATCTTGCAGGCTAGAGAATAGAGTGTTTTTCAATCAAGATTATAATTCTAAGAGATCAAGAACGAAAAAGAGGTCGTCATTTCCACCTCCCATTTCTTGCATAGGAAGAAGTGGGAAGCCATGGGTTTGCTTCAAATCATTCAGGGAAGATGGAAGGTTTATACTTAAAGAAATACGAATTCCCACTCAGGAATTCCTACATGCATGCAGAGAAGATGGACGTTTGATGATGCACGTTATTCAATCTGATGATGAGATTGTAGACGAAGATGAAGATGATGAAGATGAAGACGAAGATGATGATGGTGATAATAATGATGAAAATAATGTTGAAGGACATGATAAAAAGCATGTATAGGAGTTAAACATCATCAAAAACATGCTGTTTTTGTTTCATAGTTTTCTTCTTTTTCCTTTTTGTTTTGGTTTTCTTGTGTCTTTCTATATTCCAACGTTGCAGGAAGCTGCAAGATGATGTTTCAAAGCTCTGCTTTTTTTTTTGCTCTTTCTTTTATCTGCAAAATCTGCAAATAAAGAAAAACTGCAAACGGAATTCTTAATTCCAATATTTCATTGTATTTTACTTCAGATTTTTGTGTGTCCACTTTTTTTTAATCTCCTACTCAGTATTCTGTATCCGTATTGGGGTCCGACTAAATCGAGATATATGCCGGAAGCTCCACATTGTGGGGTAAAGTGCTCCCACACCTAACCAAATTGCTGATCATGTATAAACATAGTACTTTTGGTCCACTAGACCTAGAAAAATCCAATCCCTTAACCAAAAAAACTTAAGTTATATACCGTTTACCATTAATGTAACTTAACTTGTTATAGCAGGTAATTTCACTATTTGTTTCGAGTTTATCAATGATCAGGTGGTTAGTGATGTAGGAGGAGAACCATGAATTTCCAAGTTCAAATTCAAATGGAAACAAAACAAACATAAGTGATTTCTTTCCCATCTGACTAAGGTGCCCGCAAATTGACCTAAGACTCCACCGTCTTAAAAAAAAAAGAAGGTTTTGCATTATGATAGTTTTAAACTATTATACAATCAAGCTCAATTAACCTACAACAATATAGATAACTCTTCTTAGTAAGTTTGATATGGTGACTTAAGAAATAGAGTAATGACCTACTATAACAGGTTAGAATTGAACTGATAGTATAAACCTTTTTTTACACTTATCACTGTATACAACTTAAACTCACTGTAAAAAATTACATGTAGCTACTTCTCAAGTAGTGTGATTTTATAAATATTTTTTACACTACCCGTGTATAGAACTTGAACTCTCAAAAAAATTGTGAGTGGGGAAGAGATGTAGGTAAGGTCTGTGTATACTCTACCCTCCGCAGACCCAAATTGTCGAATTACATTGGGTATGTTGTTGTTGGAAGGGGTGCGGGTAGGATTGGAGGGAGGGGGGGGGGGTCTGGTGAGATAGGACAAGGGAGGTAGCCCAAAGACACATTAATCCTATGTTTAGATGATGATAGATTGCAAAAGATCTATCCTTCCAACTTTTTTCCAGCTGAAAGTATATGAAAATGACCTAAAGTAGAAGACACCTATATTCTAATTTCAAATAGACACATGTAACAGTCTGGACCACAAGTTAGACACCCTCAAAGCAACTTGTGTCCTTGGGCCAAATAGAAGAGACACTATATTAAAAAACAAAAATATCAGTTTATCTCATCATCACAATGTAAAAATGGAGAAGCATCATCACATTTCCAGTTTCAAACACATTCACATGAGTATAACAAACAGATAAACTTTCCCTCTGATAAGATTCTGTATAATAATGGTGCCCTTTTCAAGCAAAGAACTGGTATATGGAATTATGGATGAGAAAAGATAATTGTTCTGTGCCAACTTAGGGCTTGAATCATTTCACCTTTTATGATTTAGGAGAATCCTCACCTCTTGAGTTAAGCTTTTGGGTTGAATTAGGCTCGAGGCCCATTATCTTATCATGATATCAGAGCTAAGCTCATTCATGATTTACCAAATGTTGAGCTCCCATCTTATATTAGCCGAACTATCCGGTCCTATGAGGTGGGTATCCAGTCCTTGAGTGTGTAGGGAAAGGGAGCTCTTATATTATCAATGCTAGAGATGTCCAGTCGTGGACGTGATGTGCAAGGAAGAGGGGGAAGAGGGTTGTCCAGTATTGGGCATGTAAAGATCATTTGTTTCTTTGTATGATTTTTGGACAGTCCTCACCTCTCGAACTAGCTTTTAGACTTGAGTTAGGCCAGGGTCCATTTTCTTTATCAATAACACAACACAAAACCAGATAGAATAGAATCATCACTAAAAGGGCAACCCACAAAGAGGAACTGTTACAACTTACAATGGCTCCCAGAAACATTTGTTTGGCTGAGAAACAGGTTCTTTTACAGATAAAAGGGTTAGTAAGAAAAAGGAATCCTTAGCACTAAAATTATAGATGCTTTCACTGAGATGCTCTCATTCAGTTGATGGAGAATCTTATGATCTAAATAATATGCATGCATTTCTATGACAAAGGCACAACAAATTATCTAAAGTTCTCTGAAAAGTAAAACCAATCTCCTACACAGAAATAATCTTTCATCAAATTATAGATGCTTTGTTACTATGCAGATTATTTGTGGCCACAGGTGTTCGAGTGGCTGTAGCAATTGGATCATTTATTCCCCGAGAAATAGTTCCAAACTTTTTTTTTTCTTTCTGATAAGGTAAATAAATTTATTGACAGACGGGGAAATTCTAAACTTAGTAAAATGCAACTGACTATAAGGCAAAGAAAACTAACATCATTATCTTAGTATAACAACATACCCATTGTAATCCCACAAGGGCCAAGTGGGGTTTGGGGAGGGTAAGGATGTATGCAGACCTTACCCCTACCTTTGTGGGGTAACATCACGATATCAGTAGAAGCATAAAATATGTGGTAAAGCACATTGAAACGTACCTTCTGGCAACAAATGGCTCTGGAACAGGATTGAGAGACCCGAAAATGCAACTATCCTTTCTAAATATCAAGAAAGTGACAAGAGGATAGATATTTGTGGACCACCAGATATAGCTCCACTGTTTTTCAGAGATATATTGAGAAATTGACATCCCAAGCTTTATGTCTGGAAAAGGTTCTTTAAGATGGGATCTTCCAGAACAGCCATACACCAATGTAAATGAGTACAAATCAAGGTCCCAGTGATCAATATGCTTACTGCTACTTGAATGTGACAAAAAACCATCAAACTTGCACATTGATGCTACTGATGAAACATTGGGGATCCGAACTCCACCAATTCTGTCATTCATTACATAAAATGTAGAATGCGGCAGATTACATAAATTAAAGAGTTACATTACAACAGAACCCAAATACAAATTTCTCATTTGAGTCCTCATCTTTTTATTGTTATGATTGAAAAAAAAAAGGCAGGAGAATCTGCAGTTCTTAGACCATCTTGAATCACTTGACTGGGTTGCTGCCATCTAATGTCAAAAGAACCTTATATAAATCAGGACGTCGATCACGGTACACCCCCCAACCATGCCTTTTGGACTTGATTTTGTCCAGATCAAACTGTGCTACAAGAACAGCTTCCTCTTTATCACCAGCAGCTGCTACCAACTCTCCAGTGGGCCCTGTTCATTTTAAAATCAGGTTCACAGCCTCCTTAAAACACAAGGCAGTAGATGTTTTTCATTTATAAGCTATAGTTTTCTATCAAGCTTACCTGCTATGAAAGAGTAGCCGTAGAATGTTATCACACTATTCCCATGCTCTGTCTCAATTATCTCCTTTCCAATGCGGTTTGATGCCACTAAAGGTACCTGAACACAATAAATTCAAGGTTATCTAAATTCTGACTGAACAATTGTGAATCAAACCAAACCAGCAATTTAAAAATCACTTTCTTGGTTTTGGTCTTGTAAAATGAAAACCGACATTTGAGTTTGGCAACTGGAATGTCTGAATTGTCATACCCCTAATAAAAATGAGTCACTTTCTTAGCAGACATCTACAATGTTAAGAATTGGATAATTACAACGACACAGGTCCATGTGCATGTGTAAGATTAAACAAAATATAATCCAAATGGGATACAGAAATGTCAGCCATTGACCTATACTTCTGGAGAAGAAACCCATTAGTCTATCCCTTTCATGTCAGCATAAACTTTCTTTTTGACTTATCATTCTTAACCAAAAAAAAAATCAAAATGAAAGAGAAGAAGAAAAAGAAACTTACCACATTAGCACCAGCGTGTCCTTGCATCACCCTCCTCCAGTGATCCCGAGAATCAAGTCCATCATCTTGAGGTTCAGAACCAATTGCAGTAGGGTAGAACAATACTTCTGCACCTTGAAGTGCCATAGCTCGAGCTGCCTCAGGAAACCACTGATCCCAGCAAATTGCTGGACAGAATTTACTAACAGTCAATACTATGTCAAGTGTATTTTCTGTCTTCACTGTATTTTACAATAAGAGAATCTTTGTCCTCTTTACTAAAATTTAAAATTACAAAGTGAAGCCTGTCTAAGTAACTTTTGGAGATTTAAGGTTTTTTTGTCATAGAAGCACAACTTTTATTATTCTCCTACGTATCCAAATGTTCATCAAAGGTAGAGAACATAATGAAATCCAAAGAACAATTATTAAAATATATATATTTTACCAACTCCAATTTTTGCATATTTAGTCTGGAACACCTGTTTATGAACACCATAACATCCATTAGGAAAGGGGAAAGCAGGAAAAGATAACTGTCACAATATGTTAATAGGACTTCGTCTCTTGTATTTGTTACCTTAAAACCAGTGTCACCGGGATTGAAGTAAAACTTTTCCTGATAACCTGCAGAGAGAAACAGCTTGTGAGGATGAAAAAGGAGTATTAGAGAAAGTGCTTGAAGGAAATCTAACAGAATAATGACAAGTAGCACAATGAATTTGGAATGTTCTTCCAAGTTTACTAACCAGGTCCATCAGGAATATGGGACTTCCTGTAAAGTCCAAGATCTGTGCCATCAGCATCAATTATAGCCACAGAATTGTAGTGCGCATTATTTGCCTCTTCAAAGAAACTAACTGGGATAACTACTCCAAGCTCCTTCGCAAGATTCTGCATCCTAAGAACATGCACATAGAAAAAGAAAAAATCAAGTTGTTATTGGAATCTTGGCATTTACGCTAATGAACCCGCAATAAGACTCCAGAAGCAATCAGAATTCTCACCTGACAATGGTTGGATGCCCCAGATATGGTTTTGCTCGATGAAAGAACTCCTCCTTTTGTGCTTGACAAAAGTAATAGCCCTCGAACAACTCCTGAGAAGTAAACCAGAAAGTATCAATGAAACTGGACTGCAGACATGGCAGATGAAAACCAAATAGCCTCAGAAAGTACAAGTTCACAGGACAACGAATTTCAAGTGCATTACCCTGACTCCATAAAAATATCATTTGCAACTCGCTAATGAGAGAAACAATGTTTTTAGAAGTAGATGTATTAAGGACACTGGCAATTTTTGAAGATAAAAAATCTGAGTCATGGTAGGTAGAAAATACATGAGATGAAGTTTAATTCAACTGTCTAGCTTGCTCACTTGCGTCAAAATAAGCATAACTGCCAAATGCTGAGCTCAACAAGAATTAGTTGGTAAAATGATAGGTCAGTTCAAATTGATCTGAAAACTCCTGATGGTAAACAATCACATACAACTTTTTACTGCATTCTATAGGTATTAGTTACCAACACCTACATAAAATTGTCAACACCTTATTGAATCTTAGAGGGCACGTCTAACTCTTCCGTTATATAATATCATTTTCCTTTGCTATAAGTATCTGTGGGTGCGAGGCTAAAAAAAGAACATGATTTATAGCCAAGGTGTTGACGATTTTAATTTTTTTCACCTTTAAAAAAATTGTCAACTATAAATCATGTTCTTTTTGTTAACCTCGCACCCACAGATACTTATAGCAAAGGAAAATGATATTATATAACGGAAGAGTTAGACGTGCCCTCTAAGATTCAAGAAAACCAGTACACCCTGCTGCATTTATAATTACCAACACTGCAAAAATTTAATTCATTTCCATAGCTTTAACTAATCTTGAATTCAATCAGTCAGTACACTACTCTTGTTCAACTAGGACCCTCATTGATTGTGTGATGATGGAACTTTGGAAGTGAACAGTCTTGGACCAACTTAAAAGGGGAAGATTACTGACGAAAACCTTTGGTAAATCTAATTACTTACTTAATGGAGGAAACTGGAATATTTGCAACTGTCTCCGACTCGAATTTGTTATAAACCAATTTTAAGTTCTTCTCCGTTCAGTTTAAGCTAACTTTCCAAGCATGTTCTCTTGAATCTAATAGCTAAACCAAATGAGCATTCCTAATTCAAGACTGTTTGAAGCAAAGTTGAAATCAAGTCAAGTACCAACCACATCTTCAGAAGATACCTCCAATCTGGAACAGAGGTGGCACATATTTCTTTAACTATTTTGTTACACATTAGTATGAAAAAGAAAGTAGACAAGATGAAATTACAAAAACGAGTTTCTAACTTAAACAGTCCTTTAAGTTTTGGGGTAAGTTTATCTTTGTCCTTGTAGTATGATCTTGAACATATTTAAACTAAGATCATATTTGAGCTCCTGCGTTTAGTAGCTGAGGGACCTGCCCAACAAGTCTACAGTCTATATGTCTTGCTTTGATGGCAATCATTGGTCGCATACTAAGTTCACAAAAAATTAAGTGTGTTTGCTATCATTTAACAAGCTCCATTAAATGTGACGGAACGGTCGATGATGCTCTCATGGTTGTTCCATCTAAAAACACCTTCCTACTTCCGAGATTATCCTTCATTCTCACATCTGTCCACGAAAAAGAGCTAGTAATATAATAACAGGACAAATCTATTGCGACTGTGAAATGATCCTACACTTTTAAAGACCTGCCATTGTTATCCGTCCGTCCTGGCCATCAAATAATACTTTCTCTCTCTACATTCAATTAAGTTTCACACTTGCACTGTATGGACCAAGTAGCACACAAGAGCTATGAAAGAGGTCAAGAAGAAGCTAGGAACTATCAGGAAATGGAAATCTTTGAAATTTCAGGATAAAGTATTAAATGCTTAAAGAAGGGGATGCAGGAGAAGGAAATGATTAGATAAGCAACTGAAACAGAAATCAAGTGGAGGAAGAGAAGGAATTTTTACACAACACATACGATATATTTAGACAGAGAAAAGAATGGTTGACAGGGACAACCCAAAGAGGATAAGATGAAGGACCAATAAGGAGAACTATCGTCCTCCTGTAATCAATCAATGAAACTTCAGTTCTGAACATCATGCCTCTTGATTCCTAGCAATTCCTGTCGACTTACTTGTCAGTTTCTTCCTTTCAATCCCCCTTAGCTTATATATTATTATGTGAAGATTCTCATCTGGTTTTGGGGCAAGCACATGTCTCGTGCTAGTCACAATAAATACTTATTTTAGCTTAAATTTTAAACATTTGCTCATTATATTAGTATAATGGTCTAATCTATAGTTGTTATTTATCTCCCCCCTTTCTCTGTCTATGTTTTTGGGTTTAGGTATTTTTACACTGTTCTTGATATCATGAATAAAGACAGTTCTCCACTAACCAAGATTATTTAGCTGCTGTTTCATTGGACTGATGAAAACCTTTATGAGCAGAAAATGTTGAGGTACTTTACTATTTGGCTAGTTGTAGCTTAGAATGATACTGACAATATCAATTGTACATATGATTGTCTATACACACTTGAATTGCAGAATTGTCACACTGTTAAAGAAGGATGCTTTTAGTTTGAAATAACAAAGCTCAATGACTATTCTGTCACATTTAACAGAGTTTGTAAATGGAGACCAAAAGTGCTTAGAGTCAGGGGTGGAAATTTTAGCCCATTTTGACCCCACCCAATTCAAACCATCTAAGAGGCTGGCATGTAAGCCAATGTGACCCATGAGAAACCAGGTCAAAGTATTTTTTAAAAAGACATTTTTTGTTTGATATGATGTATATAGTCGTAAAAAAAGAAAAAAATATTGGACAGGTTGGGTTATGACCCCTTTTTTTAGCCCATTTCAACCCAAGTAACTTTTGGGCGGGTCATTGACACAACCACTTATTAACAAAGCCCATTTTGACCCACCGAAATTCAGCCCAACTCGCTCAGAGTTATATTATATTGACGGAAATAAATCTACCCCAAGCCTAAGGGACGGTTGGATTAAGAACTGGAATTCAACTAGACGACTAGCCAAGGCTGCCAAGCAACCCCTAGTATCATTTAACATGATGTTGACATGACTAGATTCCATTTTGGTTACATTCTACCAATGCATAAAACAGACCAAATGTCTCCGCTTCTCCAATCCATTATGGACCACTAAAGCTTTTGAAAATTACTTGCAAGAGCATCAGCGAAGACTACCACATAAAGGAGGCAATAAGACAACTCGAAGGAAAACAAACAGCTAGAGATAAAGTTTCAGCACGTGATCAAAGGATAACAATGCTCATGATATGTTCTCACCGAGAAAAGTGAATATTGTTGCTCGAGAAAGTCAAACCTAATTAATAATTAGCTTCCCCCCAAAAAAGAAAATGTATTTAGCCCATGGTTTTTAGTGTAGTAGCTAGATATTCCAAAGTTGGGCTGTTTGTTACCTGTATGAGGATGATATTTGCACCCTTCTGATGAGCAGCTCTAACCAATCTGCATCAAAGGAATATCTTAGAGCCAGAAAATGTAAATGCCACCAAAAATATAAATTTGATTCCCTTTTACGAATCTAAACAACACATAGATGATCAATCTTTTTTTTTCCTGGATAACCACGGTGTTGTTACCAACTTGCACTCACCTCAACTAATTTGCACTATACTTGATACCGGATAAATCTGTCCACTAGGACTTGAACATGGACATCTGACAAGAAATCACCTAGTAATTTTGCCTCCAGTAAGCACCCAAGGGTATGGCCTAGTAATCAATGAAATGTATTGAGAACCGTGAGGTCTCGAGTTCAAATCCTAGCAAAGATATAAACACTAGATGATTTCTTCTCATCTATTCTATCCTTAATGGACAAAGTTACTTGGTACCTGTTGCTCGTGAGAAGTAACAGATATCCCGTGTAATTAGCACGCAAGCTGGCTCCGACACAATTACCAAAAAATATAAAAAATTCCTCCACTCAAATTTAAATCTGAGGTTCTCAAACCCACTAAATTGACCACTAAGCTACATAGATGTTCAATAATACCAGATCCCAACCCCTTTATTTCAATGAGCTATAAAAATAAAGAAGCCTAAAAACTCAGAACATTAAATCAACCTCTTAGATTACATAAAACAACTCTACCGACGAATAAAACATGAGGACACAACATAAGTCTTCAACTTTATTCTATAATCCCTAATTGTATTTCTATTGGAAATGAAAAAAAAAATTGTCATAAATTAAACTCAACTAACACTTATTATCTAAAAAATGCTACTTTATGACATAATAACTATTAGTTAAGCGACCGTATCAGGAATCAATTTTACTATAATCACAAATAACGCAAAAAGTGCAACGAAAGAGAAAAATAAAACCTCTCGGCGGTAGCGACGTTGGTGGAGACATCGTCGGTACAGGCAAACTGCAGAGCAGCAACGGTGACTAATCGATTCTTCTCCGCCATTTTTGGCTCTTCGAAGCTTTACGCTGTGAGCTGCAAGTTTTGCAGAGAAGAGTAAATACAATTGGTACTGTATTATTATAAAGTGAAATAAAAAATATTTATATTGAAAAAGAGAATAAAAGAATATTTAAAAGCAAAGGTGGTTAGGTAGGGGTGATTATTTATTGATTCTCGTGTTTATATCAAATCTCCTAAATGTAAAATAATTAAATGATTTAAATATGGGTCTGATGTGAAGTATTTCGGCATAAATATTTTCTCTTCTTTATGGATCTTGGAGAAATTAAATTTACTCGTCTAGAGGAGGTAGATATACCTCAAAATCTTGATTTCTTAAACAAATGGATTATTCCTAAAGTAAATATAAAAATCATTTATGACTATGGTTAGTTTGATAAAAACTATTGAACAGTCTTTGGCATTAAATTCGTCTGAACAAACTATTCGTTTATTAAATAAGCGAGATATTGAATTATATAAATCTCAATATAAATTTTTGCATGTTGGTATGGTTCAAATTGCATTTAAACCAATAACTCTTAAAGGGTTACCAGAAACTTTCTTAGCAACTTTACGTGATGCGCGTAATTTAAATTTCTGACAATCTTTGATGGGTTCGATAGAATCTACAGTCGCTTATGGCCCATTATATTTTAATGCTCAGACGAATTTGCAGTTATCTTTAACTGATTCTAATATATTAGATGCTCTAACTTTAAATGTCAAGACGCATGGTTATAATTATGCACCCGAATCTGAATTAATTTGTTTATGGTATAGAATTTATTTTAAATTGCTTGCTACTTTGAATCCTAGATGTAAGTTATATGATACATCTGATCAAACTATTTTGGTAAGAACTAATTTCGCCAGATCTAAGGTCACTATTAGAAGACTTATAAAATGGGAAGAAATTAATTTTCCTACTACTTGAATTCTTGATTCAGTTATACCACCTGAGCATATGGCAAATGCGGTTACCAACTCTGAGTATTCTCATATTACTCAAAATTTCGATGGAAAGATTTGTATACAGTTTGATGATAAAAGTGTCCCATATAATAGACATTCTTTTTCTGATAGAAAATTATTGGCAATTCAACATATCTCCCCAATTGAGCCTACTTATGGTCCAGCTCGAAATCGTGTTGCTTCTCTGCATACTTTATCATCTATTATTTCTGCAGAAAAATTAAAAATTAAAATTGATCCTAAGTTAAACGTTGTTCAAGCAAAGGATAAATCATCTGATATTTCTGATAGGGATATTCCTTCTGCATCCGAGATGGATTTTGATCCTAATGATACTTAATGATGAATGGACATCAAATTGATTTTAGTCCAGGTTCACTGACAAGAAAATATATCCAAAATGAATTTGCAAGTGATAAATGGAATCGATTTAAAACTTGGTTTTTCGACACTTATAGTGAAGACGATTTAAATAATATTTCTCAAGAGTTTTATGAAACTTGTGCTTTACATAATCATATTATGTTCTTTTTACCTTGATTTATAACCACTTATTTGTCTTTATTCATTAATGTTCTTGAGAGATCCTATAAGGATGAATCAGGCAATATAATTAAAACTATTTATCCTTCGCAAACACCGTTCATATTACCTAATAATACTGGCATTACTTTTACTGCGTTTCAAAAATTTATTAATAATGATGTAGCAGCAGTAAGTATCAATGAAATTAATAGTATTATCTCTCAGAATAATTATCTGGGTCTTTATGTTAAAGTTATTGGCGAACATATTTGTTCTCTTAATAAAAAATTATATAATTTAATAAATTTGATTGTTCAAATTGATAATGAACTAAAATCTAAAAAATCCGTTTCTGAGCAGGCTTCTACGTCTAAACAGCCTGATGTTCCAATTCAAAGACCTCCTGAGATTCAGGATTTTATTCGTAGACCTTTTCATGATTTTGAAAAACTTCTTGATAAAAAGTTTTCAAATTTTTCTTGCCATATGACGCACAGAAGTATCAACCATGATCCCTTTATGAGGAATTATTTTATATTCCTGGACAGTTTTGAAAATTAAGTCTAGTAATTCTTGTCCATAGATTACTTTTGATTGAGGGTCTTTCTTCATCAACTGGTCCCAAAAGTTATTATAATAAGTCTGGTATAAACAAGGAATAAATTCCTAATCAGGATGAGGAAGATCAAACCGAAATGATTAATAAATATTTAGAAGAAGTAAAGAAAAATCTGCTAAGTAATATAACCCATTACGCAAAATCAAATTCGTCAATGCATAGTGAAACAAGTGATGATATGCATGAAGCTCAACCATATGAAGAAGATGAGCGGGAAGGTGCATTGAATAAAGCCGAAGATTATTTGGCAAAACTAAAGTACAAGCTTTAGCAGATAAGTACTATCAACATGAGATAGGCACTACGGGACAGTAAAAGGTCCGCGCTACTGTAGCAACACTGTATCTCAACAGTAGATACATTGTTACCCGGAACCAGATAGGGGCCCAGGATCCTGTACGGATCTCCAATGAAGGGCGGTAGTCCGCGCGATCATCTTCGATCTAGATTGTTTGCCATTCGAATAAAGTCGAATCAAAATATATACAGATTTTTAGATAATTTAATGATTGTATGGAAGGATCAAATCCTTTTACCCAAGCAAGGGGTCTGTCGAGATTCAAATATGTATTGTTAGTGAAGCCTATGTGTCTAGCAGTTCTAACCGTGTATGAAACGCCCTTTTCATTCTTCTTTTATCGGGCTAAGACCACGGCTGTCTAGACGAAGTCACTAAGACAAAGCACTAACGTGTTGTATTGAATCTGACTGCACCACCATCTCGGAACCAAGCCAAAAACTTATATAAAATCTATTTATATTTTGATAAAGTCTAGACCTTTCATGGTATATACAAATCTGAAGTTAGTTTTCCGACATAGATAAAATTCTTTAGCCGGACATAGTCACGACGTTAGATCGGAGAATATAAATTAATAAAGCAAATAAATAAAAGGCGGTACCTTGTTGTGAACATCAACCTTTATTAACTTCCGGCCAAAGTCCGGCAAACTTACAAGACTCGAGAAATTTTACAAGAGAGAGAGAGAAAATTCATGAAGAGTGGGTTTCTAAAACCTGCCCTTAATTAAAGAAAAACAAACTCATTTATAGGAAAAGAAAACATCTTTGTACAGGATCCTGGGCCCCTATCTGGTTCCGGGTAACAATGTATCTACTGTTGAGATACAGTGTTGCTACAGTAGCGCGGACCTTTTACTGTCCCGTAGTGCCTATCTCCTGTTGATAGTACTTATCTGCTAAAACTTGTACTTTAGTTTTGCCAAATAATCTTCGGCTTTATTCAATGCACCTTCCGGCTCATCTTCTTCATATGGTTGAGCTTCATGCATATCATCACTTGTTTCACTATGCATTGACGAATTTGATTTTGCGTAATGGGTTATATTACTTAGCAGATTTTTCTTTACTTCTTCTAAATATTTATTAATCATTTCGGTTTGATCTTCCTCATCCTGATTAGAAAATTTTCTTGCCATATGACGCACAAAAGTATCAATCATGATCCCTTTATGAGGAATTGTTTTATATTCCTGGACAGTTTTGGAAATTAAGTCTAGTAATTTTTGTCCATAAATTACCTTTGATTGAGGGTCTTTCTTCATCAACTTGTCCCAAAAGTTATTATAATAAGTCCGATATAAACAAGGAATTTATTCCTCAGTAAAATATACTTCTGGAACCCATTTATGAATCCATGGCACAAAAAATTCTATGAAGAAATAAATCTGCTCAATTTGTTGTAAATAGCAGATGTGTTTTTGCTGGTATAACTTGTTGAGGTCTGGAGAAACTTTTGTCCATTTTCTGTATAACTTTAGAAATGGTTCGGGCAATATCTTTCTAATTGGCCCGTGGTATGACCACCAATATAAAAACCAATTTGGTAAAGGATTAGAAAATATTTTTGAACATACTTTGATAAACCAAGTATGTTTGTGTCTCTCATTGTTATAACAGAGAACTTTATTAAAGGCTTGGATATAATCCCAATAGGTAAATTTCACAGTGACTTTATTAAGGCTAAATTCTATTTCGGTCATTGAGGAAACACCCCAATCTTCAATGGCAATAATTTGCTTTATAATCATTTTGAAAAAGTTATAAACATTTGCACTTGTATTATATCCCGAAAAGTGTTGAAATTCAACACCCATACTTATCAAAAGATTTTCATAATAGGTCCGAGTTTTGTATGACTCACCCATGAAATAAAGTCCATTCAATAAGTACCTTTGAAATATTTTCCATGGTTCTTCTTTTTTGTGTATATCAACATTTTCTAAGAGAAATATCATTTCTCTTTTTTCACCTTTTCGTAGGTTTTAATATCATCAACCTCTTCTTTGTTTATTTCAGCAAAAGTATTACTTTGCTTTTGAGATAAATATGCTTGCAATTGAGCGTATAATGGATTATTTTTTGGAATATCATCCAGATGTATCGAAGAAGTAGTTTTTTTTGAAGGGCTTGTTAGTTTCACCAAGCTCATTCCCCCCTTTTGTATAATTGGAGAGCTGGACGAGGATCCGTATGACGATCCAAATATTTTTTAGGAGGATGATCTTCCCCTTCCACGAGTATAACTGCCCCTTCCTCTAGCCTTGGTTACCCATGTAATATCCCGCATCTAGAAATAATTAGAATGTAGTTTAAATCTAGAAATTTTCATTTTTGGAAAGTTCAAGGGAAATCTGGAAAATTGTAAGCAAGAAAAGTTGAGTTTTTATCATTTTCAAATGATCATAACTCCTAGCTCAGAATGAGTTAGGAGTAGTTATAGATATGGTTGGAAAACTCTTGGAACGATCTTTCCAACGCCGCCAAGTTTGCACGATTCTGAGTTCGTATGAGTGAGATATGCCCTTTGGAAATTGGGTTGTTGGATTAAGGAAATGTCCAATCCGGATTTTTAAAGGGTAGTTTGGTCTTTTCCTTACCCTTTTATTTTAATCCGTTTTTGATAATTAATAAGGGGTCTAAACTGAATTAGATCAGTATAGACATTTACCAAATAGAGCTAGGGTTTTGGAGGAGGAATGCAAGAAAAGAAAAAAGGAGGAAAAAGCTAGATTCGTCGTCGTAAGGAATTGCTTGCGAATCTCACCGAGGATTCAATCCATTAAGGTATGTAAGCTTCCATAGTGTTGGGTTCTTTCACCCACACACCAATCATGATTTATTCAGCGTAATTTCGTTCTTGAAATTTAAAGATTAAAGTTCTTGATAAGTGTTCTTGAAGTTTCATTAAGTTTTGAAGTAAGATTCTGCTTATGTCAACTTTAAACGACCATATCTCTTAGAATATTAAGAGTTACGTGAGCCATAACCTCTCCAATTAAAGGTAATTGAATCTACTTTCCAACCCCACCAGTTTCACGTCAATCCAATATCTGAGTAAAAAGTTATGACTATTTTAGTAACCTATACAGTGCTGTTACGAATTTGCCAACGGGAAAATATTGAAAATAATCATTTTTGTCTTTTTACCTCCAAGAAAACCATCAACGAATTTCTTGACTAATAGAAATCTCAAAACAAATAAGATTTTCATCTTCACTCATGAAAATCATAATTTTTGGCTATAGAGATTTTAAGAAACTAACTCGAGAATCTCAAGAAAGGTCTTCTTGATTGTTTACCTTCAAGAACCTTGTTTTTTTTCAAGTATGTAAGGCTATCATAGTGTTGGACTAGTTCATACTCACGCCCTACATCTACGTTCAAATCAGTAAAAGAGGAATCTAGGATTTTTTTTCCTAGATTTGAGTATTCTTGAAATAAGTTGATTTTGAGTTTTTGAGTTCGTGTTTCTTTTAAAAGTTCTATTCCTAATTATCGAATTGCTATATTGTTATTGAGATCCTCCATAAACATGAGATCATGAACCTTGAATCCATAAATTCAAGTTCAAGGAAAGTCAAGAGCCAAGTCTAGGAAGTTCTTCGAGTCTTTTCAAGAAGTCTTTTGCAAAATGCTTTTAACTTTGTTTTAAGACTTAAAGATCAAGTTGAGTAAAGAGTAAAGAGTAAAGATTTGAAGTTCATTTCTTCAAAAGAATATGGGGACTAAGTATTCCCTAAGAGATTTAAAATGTTTTCACATTTAAATAAGAACGGAAACTGAGATTTCCAAAGAGCTTTCGGGCTAGTTTTCAGAAAAGAGTAATCGCTTTCTAAATGAAGCAAGAGGGGAAACTTTGATTTCCAATATAGCCTTTGAGCTAAGTTTTTGAGCACTAATCTCAAATCACAGAAGAAGTATGTTTTTAAACATAAGAGCTAGTATATTTTGGGAGTAGTATTGAGCACCGATATGGGGGAGGGTTTAGAAAACCCCGAGCCTCTATAAACCATGTAGCCATCATGGGTAAAAAAGGATCATACTTTTTAGATGAATCCTTTTTACATAGACTAGTGGATCCACTTAGTAGTTCAGGTCCTACACCTTTGGCCGGGTATAGGATGCGTTGGCAACGTACGGAAGATCGTTGTATCATCACAATAGCTCTTATGTGATGGTTGTCGGTTAGAGAAACTCCCACAGAAGTTATTGTATTTTTATATACATCAGTTTATTGTATTTTTAAATATATCTCAGAGTTATTTGTATCTTGCATACACATAGAGTTGATATCATGTTTTTAAATAACTTTTCTTTATATTGCACTTGCTTTTAAACTGCTTTATATTGAAATGAGTTCAGTCATGTTGAGTTGAGTAGAGCCAGGTAAGTTCTTCAGTTTCTCTCATATTCTTTCTAGCCTATGTATTTTAGCATTCCAACTCGTATACTCGTACATTCAATGTACTAATGCCAGTTGGCCTGCATCGTATTATGATGCAGACACAGGTAACAAGGATCGGCATACCGACGCATCGTTGATCCAGTGAGCAGTCCAGAGTCTGTTGGTGAGCCTCCTTGCTTTCCAGAGGATCCATTTCATTGCTTTGTAGTTTAGTTTATTAGGATGTTGTGGGGTCTGTCCCAACATCCATCTCAGTTGTTATTAGAGGCTTCATAGACAGTCAGATGTTAGTTTTTTTCCTTTTCATTGTCATTATTCCATGTTGAGACTTGAGTTTGCCTTAGTGGCCAGTTGAATGTTCCTTTATAACATTCCAGTTTATTATATGAACTTATCTTTATTTAGTTTAAGTCTTCCGCTGAGTTAAGTAAGCCAGACCAAGGGTTCGCTTGGGGCCAGCAATGGTCTTCGAGTGCCGGCCACGTCCAGGATGTAGGCTCGGGGCGTGACAACCCAAGGAGGATCCATCCTGCAAACATAGCATTTAGTTTTAATCATCTAAAAGGTTATAAATTTCATAATAATAAAAGCTCTCATAAAGCTCTTGTTCAATCATGTAATCAGCGACGATATCCATCACCATTCCGTGTATAATTTTCCATAAAATATGTTCCTGTAAATCTCTATTATACTTTCAAAATCGTAATCAAATCTTTATCAGGAAAGAAGTCAAGAAAACCCATTATTTAAGAAGAAAGATATTCTCTAGATAAGAAGTCTGTAGGGAATTATCACTTCCTTTTTTATAATGAATTTTGAAATTAAAAGGGGCTAATTGTGCCTGCCACCTTGCAAACATTAATTAGAAGCATCATGTTTAAAATCTTTATCAAACATATATTTAATTGATTGAGCATCAGTTTTTATTATAAATTTCTGATTATATAGATCATCTTGAAATTTTAAAACACATTTTACGATAGTTAACATTTCATGAGCTACCGTTGCATATTTTTTCTGAGCATCGCTCCACTTACCTGAATGAAAACGAATCAGATATTCATTCTTATCATGCAGATTAATTTATTTTAATATTCCACCATAACCAATATTGGACGCGTCAGTCTCAACAATCTTTGGCCAAGCTGGATTAGCAAGAGTTAAACAAGGCAATGATTTAACCCTTTTCTTTAATAGTTTTAACTAAATTAGTGAGACAATCAGTCCAAGGTTTCTTATGACCCTTTTTTAGCCTGTCATATAAGGGGGCTAAATCGTGAGATACTTTTTTATAAAATGGGGAAATATAATTTAAGCTTCCCAAAACCGTTGAAATTGCGTCCTATCTGTAATAATATCAGAAATTTTGACGCAAATTCAATTGATCGTTGTATAGGGGTTATCTTCCCTTGACAAATCAGATGACCTAAAAATCTGACTTCTGTGAAAGACTCATTTTTGATTTAGAAATTATCAAACCATTTTGTATAACTATTTTCTTGAAAATAGCTAAGTGCTTAATATGCATTTCAAGGGTGTTTGATTAAACCAAAATATCATCAATATAGACAATGATAAAATCCAAATATGGATTAAAATTATCATTCATAATTTTTTGAAATTCAGAGGGAGCATTTTTTAAACCAAATGGCATTACATTTCATTCGTATTGTCCAAACGGAACATTGAATGCTGTTCTATAAGAATGATCTTTAAAGATTTGAATTTGCCAATATCCATATTTTAGATCAAATTTTGAAAAGATATTAGCATCGTATAATCTAGTTAATAAATCCTTTTTATTTGGAATAGGATACCAAATTCATTTTAAATATTTATTTAGAGGTTTATAATTTTAAACTAACCTGGGAACACCGCGTTCCTTTTCTGTTGCATTGTTGACATAAAACGCAGTGCAAGACCAAGGAGATTTTGAAGGCTTTATCAGTCTTTTTTGTAATAAGTTATCTATTTCCTTTTTACAGAATTCGACCAATTCGGTGTTCATCTGACAAGGTCTTGATTTTGTAGGAATATTTTCCTCTGAGAAGTTGTCTTCATAAGGAAGAGTTACAATATGCTTTTTTCGATTCCAAAAAGCACTTGGATGATCAACGCAAACATCAATGACCATTTTTCTGCTATTAGTTTAATCTTTTCTTGTACTTTAGTAGATTTTAAAGTATCAAAAATATTCATGCTAAATATCTCTAGCTGTAATGAATCAACATGCTTTTGTTTCATATCAATTAAAGCATTAATGTCTCGAGAAATTGGTTTGGTGATGTCACGACCCAAGCCTAGGGCCTAGACGTGACCGACGAATGGGAAATCCGAAGGAACCCCAAACAAGCCTCATAGCGTATCATTACACATCCTTGGTCGCAGAAGCAATTAAATGACCATGAGCAATAAGCATAATCAAGGGGGGGAAATCGGGACTAAGGGAGCAAGAGAAAAAAAAGAAGAAATGATACATAAATACCATAGATGAGTCAAACTCAAGCATA